>CM032231.1:8065000-8300000 GCA_019009955.1 Riptortus pedestris | reverse complement strand
AGATCTAGAGATACATAGTATCGATAGCCTCGAAAAACTACAAAGATTTACTGCTTCATCACATCAGAATGCAATAGTTTGGAATCTATAAGTGCTGATGGACCACACTCCAGTTAAATGTTATATTAAGACGAAAAAGGGTTTATAGAATGCTTTAAGTTACCTTTTATCTACTATATTTTACAATTTACACTATATTACTTTTTTTTATTGTCATATTATTGTTGATCTCAAGAACTTGGATATAATTATTTATTTAAAAAGACATAATTGTTATTTGTTTATTTAATTTGTACAATATGTAAATCTTTAACAAGTAAATATATATTCTAATCTATTCTAATTCATTTAGATCGTTCATTTTTATTTATCTTGAGGGGCTCAGGTTAGTAATGTGAGTTAAAGCGTTGCCTTTATTCTCACATGGTGAACCTAGAGTGGCGAGTTCGATTCTCACCTAGGCAATAGGAATTTATTTAGTAAGGAACTCATTAAATAAAATACTTAGTCCCACCTGTCTAGAAAAGGGCGGTAACCTGTAGACAACCTGTCCCATCTTTCCAAACTAGCAAAACATGGACGTTTATAGATAATAATAATAATATTTCTCTGAAACACTATTAAGACTGTTGATGATATCGCCATTGTTTTTAATCAATTATATTCCATCTTATGAAGAGTGCAACTTTCTATTCCATAAAGCATTACGCACATGGTGAATAACTTACCAATTTATAAGATACCCATAGTTCTGATCTTCTTCGTTCTATTATTGTTTCAATTTCAGCCCTAATATCATTGTTTCAGTGTTGGCGTTTCGTATGTAACAAAACTCTTTCATTTTTCAATTTTGGTGATCTCATTTGATGTATTAAAATGGAATTAAAAATATAAATTATTGAACCTTTGGAATATATACGACAAGACTGATAAAATGAGATCAAAGAGGAAACCACTCGAGCCGCTAACAAAGCCCATTCCGAACAAAGGGATATCCTGATTTATGTTTCAAGAGCTGGCTCTTTCTCTTTTCTTTCAATTTCTTTTCTTCCATAGTCCTATTGTGCTTTATGGGGCTATTTATTGATATAAATTTCATCTCAGTAAAGCATTTTTTAAAAGTCAAAAGAGACTCTAGAGGAAAATTATTCTATTTGATTTTTTAATGGCATATGTAATTTTACTTCCTTGAACGATGTTAAGTATGATGAATCCCACAAATTTCCGGATATCTAAATTATATATTTTCACCTTCCCTGAACTCATTTTGACCAGCTATTTACACCGTAATGTCAGTACGTAAATCGCGTAACTCAAAAATGACTAACATTGAAATGTTCAAATTTATTTTTTATTCCAGTTGTAACATTAGCTGTGAGCGTTGTGGCAAACAATTTACGACTATATTGCGTAACAATCATGAATAAAGTATTACAACGAAAAGCCAAGTATAATGGACTTTGGACGATAGGTATTCCAGTAAATGACCAAGGGCATTTTTCAACGTTTGATCTTTTTCAAAATGCAATTTTTCCTGGCCCGATAAAAAGCATTTAAAATGACATACAAATTAATTACTGTTGAACAATTTATTTCGAAATTATGGCTGTAAATTATAATCATTTTTTTAACTTTGGCTGCTCATTATGATGACAATTATTATTTAAATTTACTTTTTACAAAAAAAAAAAATGGTTTTTATTATTATTATTATTACTATTTATTAAAGTCCATTTTCTGCTGCTAACACTAATAGAGGTTAAACAAGGTGGGTTATACAGAGGTTAAACAAGGTGGGTTATATAGAGGATAAACAAGGTGGGTTATACAGAGGATAAACAAGGTGGGTTATATAGAGGATAAACAAGGTGGGTTATATAGAGGATAAACAAGGTGGGTTATATAGAGGATAAACAAGGTGGGTTATATAGAGGTTAAACAAGGTGGGTTATACAGAGGATAAACAAGGTGGGTTATATAGAGGATAAACAAGGTGGGTTATATAGAGGATAAACAAGGTGGGTTATATAGAGGATAAACAAGGTGGGTTATATAGAGGATAAACAAGGTGGGTTATATAGAGGATAAACAAGGTGGGTTATATAGAGGATAAACAAGGTGGGTTATATAGAGGATAAACAAGGTGGGTTATATAGAGGTTAAACAAGGTGGGTTATATAGAGGATAAACAAGGTGGGTTATATAGAGGATAAACAAGGTGGGTTATATAGAGGTTAAACAAGGTGGGTTATACAGAGGTTAAACAAGGTGGGTTATATAGAGGTTAAACAAAGTAGGTTATATAGAGGATAAACAAGGTGGGTTATATAGAGGATAAACAAGGTGGGTTGGGGAGCAAACGACTCTATGTTTAAGCAACGTCTTAACTTAACCTTAGCCACCCTAATGTCTAAGACTTTCGTACTACACAGATTAAAATAAAGAGAAAGTCCGTCACGCAGGGGCTGCGTAAACTAAGGAAATTTCCCATGTGAAGTTTTACAATAGAGAAATCTGCCTAATAACAACTGTAGTAGTAAGGGATCTCTAAACCGATTGCCTACGAGGGACGAACAGTTACGGAAACGGCCGCCAGAGCTCTCGGCGTATAGTCTCGAACATAGCCGACTTCGGCCGACCATACACAGAATACAAATGCAAATGTCTCGGTTAATATTCAAGATACAGAATAAATGTATAAAACAGTATTTGTAGTAAATTTAATTTGCTATATGATTGATACTATACATTTTTTAGATCCGACGAATAATAACGGAGATATTTTGAATTTTCAAAAATCCCCCCTCTAAACCCCCCTTCCACTGGTCCGATTTGGGCCATTAACGAACTTGATCTTCCTTTTTAGATAAAACGATTAAATTCCGAGTTTGGTAACGATCAAACAAAAATTGCGACCCCTAGAGCGTTAACAGACATATATATATATATATATATATATATATATAAAATTTTGAACGGACCTCATTTTCGTATGGATAGTTGAAGAAATTTTTCGAAACTCGCGTCATGAGTACGACCTCAATAGCTGATTTCCCTTAAGGGAAATGTGCTAAAACGCATGGTTTATACATGAGATACGTGCTAGAAACGAATGTGAGTATGGTAGTGTGTATGAATATTATAAATATTCCTGACGGCATGTATGAATCGTATATAGATATAAGACATTTTTCTTATTCAATATCCTTTGCGTTGATAAAAATCCTAAGGAAATACCTTTGTCTGTATTGGGATAGGATGGCCTTCCATCATAGGTGGAATACCTATTGTTAGCTGAAGCAATTGTCTGCACTGGAATGTTGAGCCCAGATATGCATTGGCCAGTCTGGAAGAAGGGCCAAATGAAATACCTCAGATCACTTTGATGGTTCCTTTGAGTCAATACTCCATTTAGCCGGCAGCATCAAAAGCATCTCTAACTACCATCGGTTCAAGATGGCCTCCAGCCACTCTGCATCTCCCATTGTTTGATTATTCTCTCTGTTTAACATTCAGCTCCTTCTAATCGCCTCTCCAGGTTTAGAGCACTTCCAACCGTCTTTCCCTCCTTCCAGTTCATCTAGAATTTTATCCCGAGTCCTTCTATGATCTGCCTCACAATAACAATTCCCTGACACAGGAGCTGTTTAACGAAACAGACTTTCCCAGCATGAACAAAATAACAAGCTTATGTTATTTCCTGTTCATATATATTATGAGGCTTAAGTAAAAAATACTACAAATTTAACCGGGATATGTAATTTTAAATCAACAATCTCTTTAAGTCAAAAAGTCCGTCACGCAGGGGCTGCGTTAACTAAGCTGATTTCCCACGTGCGCCACGTATTTGCATTTATCTCAAAACTAAAAAGTCCGTCACGCAGGGGCTGCGTAAACTAAGCAGATTTCCCACGTGAAGATTAGTAATAGATAAATCTACATACTGGTAACACAACAGCACCGTGAATAAATAATAACAAGAAATGTTTCATCCAATTTCAATAACCTGCCGACAGGAAGCGTTAGGACATATTTGCATGTATCTCGTATAATAAAGGTCTCTTGAATACAATTTTTGGTACTTAAGGTTCGCATAATGTGATATATAATGTAGCAGAGTATTGTTTATGTAACATGAGTAGAAGTGGCGGTTTGCTGATGGCTAAAAACTGAAAAATGCAAATATCTCGGTTAATATTCAAGATTGAGAATAAATGTATATAACAATATTTATAGTAATTTGCAATAAGAGTGACTCTGTACAATTTTTCGATCCGACGAATAGTAACGGAGATATTTCTAAATTTCGAAAATCCCCCCTGTAAACCCCCCCCTCCCACTGATCCGATTTCAGCCGTTAACCAACTCGGTCTTCCTTTTTATCTAAAACGATTAAATACCGAGTTTGGTGATGATTAAACTAAAATTGCGACCGCTAGAGTGTAAACAGACAATTATATATATATATATATATATATATATATATATATATATATATATATATATATATATATAGATATATATATATAATTTTGAACGGACCTCATTTTCGTCATCTCCTGGGTAGGATCGATGGACATTTGAAGAAATTTTTCGAAAATCGTGTCATGAGTACGATCTCAATAGCTGATTTCTCTTAAGAGAAATCTGCTAAAAGTTCAATGAGTATAATATTTGGTATTTAAGCTTCAAATAAAGTACTTCATAACATAATAGAATATTGTTAATATGAGATGAGTAGGAATGGGGCGTTACTAAAGACCGAAAACTAAAAAATTAAAATATCTCACTTAATAATCAAGATAGTGAAAAAAATGTACATAACAACTGTATAGAACATTACATTTGCAACAAGATTGGTTCTATACAATTTTTCGATTCGATGGATAATAATCCGATAATGAGAATTTTCCAAATTCTCCCCCTCTAAAACCGCTCTCCCCTTAGTCTGATTTCAGCCGTTAACGAACTTGATCTTTCTTTTTGTATAAAACGATTATATATCAAGTTTCGTAACGATAAGACAAAAATTGCGACCATACTAGAGCGGTAACAGACAAATATATATATATATATATATATATATATATCTATATATATATAAAATTGTAACCTCTGTCTGTACATTGATTTTTTTCGCGAAATTTCACGATAACTTTTCGTTTCACATGTCGTAGACACCATAACTGCATTTTGTTTCTTTGGTGTCTGTTTGTTTGTTTGTTTGTTTGTTTGTTTATTTGTTTGTTTGTTTGTTACCTTTTCACGCATAAACGGTTGAACCGAATTTTATGAAACTTGGTATGTATATTACTACTAGCCCAACTTAGACTTTAGGCTATACTATTATTCTCTGAGACGAACAGGATTGGGGGTTATAAGGGAGGCCTGAAATTAAAAATAGCGATATTTCGTTTCCTATTGTTTTTTCGGGAAATATGAACATAACAAAAGTTGTTTATTTTGCTATTTAGAGTAACTTTTGTTATATACATTTTTTTTGTATACCGAATTATAAACGAGATATACGCTAAAACCTATAGCTGAAGTGAACAATTTTATTTGGGACAAAAGAGCCAACCGAAATAAATAAAACTCGGTATGTGTATTAGCACTAATGCTTTCATTATAATCAGCCATACCAACGTTTTCTAGGGACGGGCAGAAAGTGGGGGTTGTAAGGAAGCCTGAAATTAAAACTAAGCGATATTTCGTTTCCTATTGTTTTTTTTCGGCAAATATGAACATAACAAAAGTTGTTTATTTTGGTATTTAGAGTAACTATGTGTTATATGCACTTTGCGTATACGGGAGCATAAATGAGTTATGCGCTATAAACTAAAGCGGGAGGTCCCCAATTTTATTTGGCACAAAAAGACTCAACCAAATTATACCCCAAATCGGTTATGTGCATTTAGTACTAACGCTTCATTTTTTAAAAAGCTATACTAACATTTCTAGGGATGGGCAGGGAGTGGGGGTTATAAGGAAGGCCTGAAATTAATAATACTGTTTTTTTGTTTCCTATTGGGATTTTGGCAATATGCACATAACAAAAGGTTGTTTATTTTTTTTGGTTATTTAGAGAAACTTTTTTTTATATACACTATCATTGTATACCGAAGAATAAAAGGCGTTATACTCTAAAAAATTATAGCGGGAGGAAAACAATTTTATTTAGCAGAAAAGACTCAACCCAACTAAAAAAACACTGAGTATGTGATTAGCACTTACGCCTTCGTTATTATAAGCCATTCTAACATTTCTAGGGCTGGAGGAGTGGGGGTTGTAAGGGAGGCCCGAAATTAATAATAATGATTTCCTATTACGGTTTCGGCAAATATGCACATAATAAAAGTTGTTTATTTTTGGTTATTTAGAGAAATTTGCTAAAAAATTCTTTTCCCCAAAATGAAATTTTCCAGGGGACCCACCTGAAAAAAAATTTAAATTTAAATGAAAGCCCCAAAATTTTTCCCCCCTTAAAAAAATTTAAAAACTATGCATAATGAAAGGGGGGGGGAAAAAAAAGACAATATGCAGGGGGATGAATCTTACATAAAAAAATTTTTTTATTCTTAACAAAGGGGCCCAAAAAGGGGAAAAATTTAAAAAACCACGGGGAAAAAGGGAAAAAGTCAAAATATTTTTGCAAAGAAAGCCCTTTCCAAAAAAACCATCACCAAATTTACCCAAAAATTTTTTCCCCAGCGAACCCGGGGTTTTTTTCTAGTAAATTTATATATTTTAAAAATTAAAAAATATAAAAACTATAAAAATTTTATAAAAAAATTTTTCCCCTCTGTCTGTACTTTTTGGGGTTTTTTTTCGCGAAATTTCCCCGATAACTTTTTTTTCCCATGCCCTTTTAAAACCAAAACCCGCATTTTGTTTTTTTTGGGGTCTTTTTTTTTTTTTGTTTGTTTTTTTTTTTTGTTTGTTTTTTACCTTTTAAAAAATAAACGGTTAAACCCCAATTTTATAAAATTTTGGGAAGAAATTTTTTATTTGCCCCCAAATTTGTTTTTTTCTTTTTATTTTTTCTGAACGAAAAAGGGGGTTGGGGGTTTAAGGGGGGCCTTTTAAATTTTAAAAAAGCGATAAATTTCGTTTCCCATTTTTTTTTCCCCGGGGAAATAGGGCCCCAAAAAAAAAAAGTTTTTTTTATTTTTTTTTTTAGAGTAAATTTTTTTTTAAAAACATTTTTTTTTTTTTACCGAATTATAAACAGATTAGCTAAAACCAAAAGCGAAGGTTAAAAAATTTTTTTTGGGGGCAAAAAAAGGGGCCAAACCAAAATTTAAAAAAAACCGGTATTGATTGCCCCAAAAAATTTTTTTTTTAAATCACCCAAAACCCCAAAATTTTCCCCGGGGGGGGGGCAGAAGTGGGGGTTGAAAGGGGAAAACCAAAAAAATTTAAAAAAAAAAAAGCAAAAATTTTTTGTTTCCAAAGTTTTTTCGGAAAAAAATGAACATAACAAAATTTGGGGTTTTTTTTGTTTTTAGATTTAATTTTTGGGGGTTTTAAAAAAAAACCTTTTTTTGTATACCTAATTTTTAAAAACCCTTTGCGGGCATTTTTCGGTTTTAACCCCAACTTAAAAAAAACGGGAAAAGCCCCAAATTTGCTTAAATTTCCCTTTTTATTTTAAAAGGGGTTTTAAAAAAAAATTTTTGGGTTTTTGAACCGGGGGGGGGGGGGGAAAAGGGCCTAAAAAAAAAAATTCCCCATTTTTCTTTAAAAAAGAAGGGGGAAAAAAAAAAAATGGGGGAATTTTGTAAAGAAATTTTCAAAAAAAAAAATTTTTATTATTACAAATCCCCGGGGAAGACGGGGGGATCAATCCTAAAAAAACTGGGGGGGAAAATTTTCCCCAAAAAAAGTCAATGTAAACCGTAAAAAAACCTTTTACCATTTCCCCTTCAAAAAAATTCCCGGGCGAACCCGGGGGGTTTTAGCTAGAAAATTTTTTAAAATTTTATATTATTTTATTTATTTTTTTTTTTTTTGGGGTTTTCCTTTCCCTTTTAGAAAAACCCAAAAAAAAGGGCCTTTTTTTAGTTTCTGCATGTCCCCCTGCAAAATTAGAAAAATCACAACTTTTTTAGTTTGTTACAATTAATTTATAATAAAAAATTTAAAAAATAAGGGGTATATAAAAAGGGGTTAAAAAAATTTAAAAACTTTAAAAAAGGAAAATAAAAAAATAAAAAAAATTAAAACCCCCTTTAAAAGAAAAAAAAAAAAAGAAGTAAAAGATTACCCCATTTAAAATTTTTTTAAAATTGTATTGTATCACTATAATAAAATATTAAAAAGATTTAAAAGTATTAAAAGCATTTTTTTCCCCAAAAATTTTTTTAAAAACTTTTAATTTTTTTAAAAAAAACCCTTTTCTTCTTCTTTGGGAAAATTTCCCTTTTTTTTTTGTTCAATGTTTTGTTTTAGTTTTTTTCGTTCGTTAGTCGTACCCTGCAATCGTATATTAAGTTTTTGATTGTTTGGGGATTTGAGAAATCACGGGGGGCAATATTTTTGGCCCCTTTATTTTAAATCTTTGGGGTAGAAAAGAATTTGGGGGGAACCATTTTCCTTTACAAATTGTGAAAATATAAAGGGTTTTTGTAGGTTTTTGGGGTTAAATATGTGTTAATTGTTTGGAAGGGAAAATTTTTAAATGTTGTCCTTTATTAGTTCCCGTCCATTTTTTGTTGCCACTTTTCATTAAAGATGAGTTTTAACAAATATTTTACGGGGCTTTGGGAGATTTTATTGTAACTTTCCGGAAATTTGGGGAATCTTTTGAAGCAGGATTAGCATTCTATGGCCCAATTCATTTCCAAAATTACCAGAATTTGCTTTAAACCCCATAAAAAATTTTAAAATGTTAATATAAAATTAATTTTGTTTTGATTTCTTGTTTTTGGGGTTTTTAAACCCCGGGTCGTGGGTTTGTTCGGTTCTGTAGTTTTTGTATCTTTTATTTTAAACTTTTCGGTGTAATAAAAAAGGGGTAAAACGTATTGTATTTCCCTTTGTATTTTTTTTTAAAGTTTTCAGTATAGCGTATTTTTTCGCTTGAATGTTTTTTGCAGTTGTGCCCCCAGTCAAAATTTTTATGTTCTCTGTCAATTCCTGAAAAAAGAATATTACATTTCCCGCATTTTTTTTATTTACATTTTCCCCATTTTTACCCCCATCTGATATTTTTCCGTTCTAAAAGTTTTTTTTCCTTAATGTTTTAATATTTTTTGGGGAAATTTCCCGGGGGGGATACCTTTCTTTTTTTCCAAAATTTGTTTTGAAAAATTAGCTAGAATATCGTTTGAATTAATAACCTTTTAAGAAGGTTATATTGTTTCAAAAAATATTTGCTAAAAAATTTCCAAAGGGGACTTTTTTAAACTAGAACGCAGGCGCATCATACAAAAATTTTTTTTAAAGCCCTTTTTTAATTTTGTTCCCAAATCGCCCTTTGTCCCTTTTGGGTAATTTTTTTTAAATTTAAATGTTGTTTGTTAATTTCCATTTTTGGCAAAATGCTTATTCCTTTACTTTAAGGGGAAAGGAAAGGGATGGGCCCCCTTTATATAATATGTGTAATCGCCCTAAATTTCAGTCCCCAGGTGTTTTTTTGCTGCTATGATAATGTTTTGATGATTTTTTAATATTTCTTTCTTGTATTTTGCCCATAGGGTTTTATTCCAATTAAGTTTACTTCAAAGAATAAAACCCTAGATTTTTAAATTTAAAATTTACTTTTTTTAAATGTTTTGTCCTTTATATGAAATTAAAAAAGGGGGGGGGTGTTTTTTTTATGGTAAAAATAATTTTGAAAAATTTTTTGAAAAATTAAAAAAATAGTTTATGTAAATGTGCCCTTTTTCCCTACGATTTTCTGTAAAAAACTTTTTTATATGGCCCTGTAGTTTTTCAAATAGTTTAGAGGGGTTTATAAAATAATATGTCATCTGAAAAAAGCCATATTCAGCATTTTTTGGGTTATCTATTATGTAGAAAAATCATTTACTATGGTTTCCCAAAATTTTAAGGGTGAGATTCCCGCCCCTTTTGGGGTGTCCCCTTTTTGTTTTTGATTTTGAATTTTAATGTTTGGTTTTGTGATGATTATGATGTTCTGTCTTTTGTAAAAAATTTTGTTGATTAATTTTTTTAAATTTTTTATTGGGACATCCATTTTTTTGAAGTGCTTTTGTAAAAATTGATGGCCCCCAAAGGAAATTATCAAAAGCCCCTTTAAACCCAGGGGAAATTTAAAATTTAGGGGTGTGAATTATTGTGTTTTGGGGGGGAAAAAAAACTCTTAATGTTGCAATGCTTCAATCGTAGATTTTTTTTGGGTGTTTCCAAAAATTTTTTATTTTTTTTTTCTAAAATTTTCCCAAACCAGTTGGGACAACAAAATTTGGGTCAATTTGTTTAGATTTCACATTTTTTCCTCCCCAGGTTTTTTTAAAGGGGTACAAATTTTTGCCCGGGTTTTCCAAAAATTCCCTGGGAAAATTTATACCAGTTTAAAAACATGTTTTTATACAAAGTATTTAAAATTTTGAAAACCCCTCTTATATTTTTTTGTAAATTCACCGGGTTATCCCAAATCAAAGCCTGGGGAAATATTTCTTTTTAAAGTTTTTAAAATTATTTTATTCATTTATCGTCTTTTTAGTGGTGGGGACGTAAAGGGGTGTTGAATCATTTATTATGTTGTTACGAAAAAGTCGTATGTTTTTCTTTGTATTTGGTTTACCCCAGTTTGTAGAAGTTTTCTATATTTTATTGGTATGTGTCCTTTTGAAAATTAATCGTGTTGTTCCTCTTCTTTTTTTTTTGAATTGAGCTAAATGGGGTACGTAATTTTCCCAAACTTGCAAACTTGAAATGGCCACCCCAAGGGAAATTGTGGGATTTTATGCTACTACAATATTTTTTCCATTTTTTTTAAAATTTTGTTAGCTCTCATTTTTTTTTCAAATTCACTTTTTTTTCATAAGTATGCTTGTTTTCTTATTTCACGTAAGCTTTTATCTTTAGTAGTCTTTTTATTTATTTTTTTAATTTAAATTTTTGATTTTCTAAGTTTAGGGTAATGAAAACGTCCCACCATGGCCCTTGGGGTTTTGAAAGATTTAGTTTTTTTATATTTGAAAAATTGTAATTTTAAAAGATTTATTTTCAAACTTTATATGGGTTTCTTTGAAAAAATTTTTTCATAATTTTTCTATTGTATCCGTTTTTTTTATTTTTAGCTAAATAAAGGTCAAAATTTTCATTTACGTTGAATTCTTTTTGATTTTCATAATTTAAAAATTATTTTCAAAAAAATTTTTTCCAATTGACATTTTTTTTTTTTTATAAATAATCCCAAATCCCTTTTTTTTTTGTATTTGGGCAAAAATACATAAAGGGGAAATTTTAATGGTTAAAAGATCAGAAAAAATTTTTTTATGGGGGAGAAATTTTCCCGTTGATTAATTGATTTTTGGGAAAACTTCCTGGAAAATCAATGTGGTTAAAGTTACTGCTTCCATTAGGGCCATTTAAAAGTTGGGGAAATTTTTATTTTCAAATTTTCGATGATTAAGTCATTCATTTTTAAAGAAATTTTCTAAATTTCGCCTCTTTGATTAGTTTCCCGTTATCAAACCCCAAAAAATTTTTATCTGGGGTTACGTCCCAAAGAAATGAAAAAATCTTTTAGATTTTTTTTAAATTTTTAAGATTTTAGTCATTTTGTCGTGGGTTTATTCCCAAAGTCAAGATTTTTATCAAAATAAGCACTTTTAAACCCTTGTTTTCTCCATTCGTTTTGACTTCCAAAAACAGTTGTTCTGGATACTATAATTAATTAATAAATTAGCATTAATATGGGGGGTTTTTAAAAAACTAATTTTTTGGAAAGTGATTTACTTTTGTCAGTGGTTAAATTTTTTAAATTTTGGGGGAATTTTTAATTTTTTAACCCCACAAAAGGGGTTTTTGTATTTAATGCAATAAACGATTTTTTTTTTCTTGAAAATATTTATATTTTGAGGGAAATTTTAGAAAAATTTAATTTTTTGTTTTAGGTTAAGTTTTTAAAAAAATTTTAAAATTAGAGTGGCATCTGTTACTTTCCTACATTTTCCCTAGGGAAAAGAAACATGATAATTATTGGTTTATAGCAAACCCGGCGAACTCCTTTCGCCACCAAAATGGCTTCGTTTTTTTGTAAAAATTTCGTTTGGGGATTTAAAAATGAAGGGCAAATCTTTTTTTTTTTTTTTTATTTGAAAAAGGGAAAAATTTTTTTTCTTTTTACAACAGTAATGGGAAATTTTTTTCGGGTTACAAAAATGAGGGGTTATTTAGGTTTAACTTCTCTAAGTAAATGGGAAAATGGGAAACCAAAATAAAAAACTGAATCGAAGCGTTATTCCCGTCCGCAAATTATCCGTTTCATTGATTTTTCTCTTTGGTAAAACCCCAAATTTTTTTTTTTTTTGGTCTGACGTTAACACAAACAAAACGGGTGGTTTTTCCCAAATCGTGAACACAAAATATAACTGCCCAAAGTGGGAAAAAAAAAGGGTTTTCTTAAAATTTTTCCCCAAAACTAAGCGGGCATGTTAAAATTTTCCTTTTCGAACGCCCCAAAAGGGGAACTGGAAATTGCCCTCGTTTTAAGTCAAACGGGAAAATCAGTCGGAATCATTGGTTTTCGAGTAAAAATTAAAATTTTCACCTGCGTACTTTCCGTTTAATAATGGGTGTCTCAATCAAATTCGGGCATTTAAATCTTTTTCCGAAAGTCGGGTACCGTTGCAAAAGTGCGGTGGGTTCAAAAATTTCCAATTTTTTAAAAAACTGTAACCAACTTTTAGTTGCAAGTTATGTTGGGGGAAAAACCTGGTTAAATCCAGGGGAGGGTTTAAAAACTAGTTGGGGTTAATTTACTTACATCATCCCGGGGTTTGTTATGGAATCAAGGTTTGTATTTCACCAAAAACCCCCAGCAATTTTTTTATTGAATGGGTGAAATTTCAGTGGGGTTTTTAAACATTATTTTTTTGCGGCAAGAATTACGTTGACTTAACCAAGCATAATTCTGATAAATTTTTCACTTTAAAGTTTGGGAAAACACTTTCCCAAAAAAGCTAAAAGGGGTCTTTCAAATCGGGAAAAATCGTTTGGGAAAAGGGAATTAAAACCAGAAGTCGCATCAAAAGGGAAATTTTCCATTTTCCCAAAAGCCCAACAATTGTTTGGAAAATTGTGAAGCACTTTGATCCCTTTTAAAATTGAAATCTCATTTTTAGTGGTTAGGGGAAAGGGTTTTTTCGTTTTTCCCCAAAAGGGGATGCCCTTTAGGGAAAAATTCAATTTTATCTTCAAAGGGGTTTCCCAGGGGAATTACTGGCAAAGTTTTGCCTGAAATTTGCCTTTCCAACAAAAATCATCAAGCCGCCAAAGATTTTTTTCGCCAAAAATCCTTCATGTGAAGTTAAGTGCTTCAAGTGAAATTTTTATGTGCCATTTTGCGCTATTGTTTTTAAAAGGGCGTGTTTTTATGAAAATGGTCTTGGAATCGGGAAACCCCTTCCATGAACAATGGTTTTTTGGGCTTTTGGGGGTGTAAGTAAAAGGGGCCAGTTTGATTTTCCCCTTGCCCCAGACAATTTCCCGCCGTTTCCCTTTTGGGAAATTTAAAACCCTTGCAATATCGGATTTTAGTGTCATTGCTCCAAATCTAAATTTTTTATCATCTCTGTAGTTCCCCAGTTTGGGAAAACATATTAAATGCCCCAAACCCATTGTAAAGATGCCAAAGATCTCGTGTGCTCCGCGTTGTCTCAAACGGGCCCTTTTCTCTTATTTATTTTGTCCCTTTTTTCGCTTAAGTTCCCGTGAAAAACACTTGTTTTTGGCCCTTTATTGGGCTTGGGCCGGGGGGCCGTTTTTTCGCACGTCCCTCTTCTAGGGGATTTTGGACTATGGACAGAGTGGTAATTTTTTAAACCCAAATGCCGATCCACATAATTTACACATTTTAACTTTCCACCCCTTTAAAAACAAATGCCCTTTTTTCCCCCTGGTTGAAAAAAAAAATTGGGGTAAAAAAAAAAATTTGCACAAAAAACTGAAAAAAATTGATTTTTGATTTTTTGGTTTTCCCAAATTTAAAAGTTTAGAAAAAAAAAACGAATAACTTATTTTTTTTTAAATTTTTTAGCTGTCAAACAATGTTCAAGGCCCGGCGCCATCTACTTAAAAAAATGGTTTGTAGACATGCTATGTATCAGAGATGGCGCTGCATGTTTAAACATAATTTTTTGTAAACTGCCCAAAGGGTTTTTCAACAGATTAAAAAAATAGGCCCAAAAACCTGTAATTTAAAATTAATATTTATTGTGCAATTTTTATTGTTACTTTTTATTAAAACCTTTTTGCGGTATTGATTGCTTAAATTTAAAAGCTTATTTAAAAATACAGATTAAGTAAGTATGCAATAACAATGAAAGATAGTATAAAAGAGGGAAAATTCCAATAAAGCTGTTTCTTTTCTGTTTTTTTTTAACCGTTGCTTTCCTTTTTTTAATTTTTTTTTTTTAAACCCATTTGCACTGAAAACACATGTTAAATTTTTAAAAGTATAATGAAAAAAAAATTTTCCCCTTTTCTGTTGAAATTTTTCCTGAATTTTTTTTTGCTATAAACCTCACAGAGCCCGAGACCTTTCAACGAAAAGCATCACCGTGGAAATCGGGTTTGGGCGTTTTTGGGGTTATAGCTTCAGGAAGGAATTTTTCTCCAAATATTTGGTTAACAGTTAATATATATCATCCTGTAGGTTACGTTGATTCCATAGTAACGAGTATTATGCATAGCAACCAGTCGGTAACTTGTGTTTTTTGTAATGTGTGATATATTAAAGGTGATAATGATGTATGCTATTATATAATAAAGGATTGTTAATTCAGTGTTCGTATATATTCATTGATAGTCTGTATTATTAATTAATCTATTGAAGGCATTAATATAAGAAGGGCAAGTTTTGCTTAATGCAGAATGGGCTGTTGATACCTTTAATTGGGGTTTGCAATACTTATTAAAGCTGATGCAGTTAATACAGGCATGATGTTCAGGCTTCTCTTTCTTTGGGCAGTCCTTGGCTTCATGTTCTTCTGAACAATGGGGGCAGGTAAGTTTCCCGGTGCATCTTCCCGAATGGTTCAAACGCTGGCAGTTCCTACAGCGGCGAACAGACAGGAAGTCATCGGCTGAGCAAATTGTATAAAATAATTTAATTTTAGTATTTCGTTTCACAAAAAGATTTCTTGCAATTGGTGATACTTGTACTACTGCGTGTCTTCTGTCTTGTTTGAACTTCGATTTTATTACAAAATAACTGACAATATCTTGGTTAGTTAGACCAAGCTCTTCATATATATATATATATATATATATATATATATATATATATATATATATATATATATATATAGATATATATACTAGCTTAGATACCCGGCTTCGCTCGGGAATTAATTTGAGCCTGAATGGTGATGGTATTTTTTTGGCAAGGCTTTACTGTGCTTATATATATATATATATATATATATATATATATATAATTTTGAACGGACCTCATTTTCGTCATCTCCTGGATCGATTCTCAGACGAAAATGAGGTCCGTTCAAAATTATTAATTAATAAAACTTCACGTGGGAAATCTGCTTAGTTTACGCAGCCCCTGCGTGACGGACTTTTAGCAGATTTCCCTTAAGGGAAATCAGCTATTGAGGTCGTACTCATGACGCGATTTTCGAAAATTTTCTTCAAATGTCCATCGATCCTACCCAGGAGATGACGAAAATGAGGTCCGTTCAAAATTATATATATATATCTATATATATATATATATATATATATATATATATATATATATATATATATATATATATATATATTTGTCTGTTAACGCTCTAGCGGTCGCAATTTTTGATTTATCGTTACGAAACTCGATATTTAACCGTTTTATGTAAAAAGACAGATCAAGTTCGTTAATGGCTGAAATCGGACCAGAGGGAGGGGGGGTTTAGAGGGGGGAATTTCGAAAATTCAAAATATCTCCGTTATTATGCATCGGATCGAAAAATTGTATAGAATCAATCTTATTGCAAATTAAATTTACTATAAATATTGTTATATACATTTATTCTTTATCTTTAATATTAACCGAGATATTTGCATTTTTATGAAGTCTGTGGTGGGGTATAGTTCGGATTATGTCGGTCATCTTCGTCATTTCTCGGCTCAGGCGGAGCTTCTTCTAACCTGGCGTTTTTAACCTTACCTTACCTTCCTTACTTTGTGTGATTTATGCAAATACGTTTTGTTCATCCGCCACCCCCCCTTCCCCACTACTGAAATTTGAGTTATTAAAATATAAATTATTCTTACAATTCAGAAGCCGTTTCAGTTGGGTATTTATTTTAATTAACTGAAAGATTTCTGTATATCTAATCACGGTGGTATTGTGTTACCAGTATGCAGATTTCTCTATTGTAAAACTTCACAGGGGAAATCTGCTTAGTTTACGCAGCCCCTGCGTGACGGACTTTTTTAATATGTATAATATACGATTATGGTAGCGTAACTACACATTATTAGTAAAATATTTATTATGATTTAGGCCACATATATACTTATTAATATAAGAATATAAGATATATATATATATATATATATATATATATATTAGTGAAGATCAGTTTAAAGGTGTATTTTTTTTTACAGTTTCTTGTCACTTTCTAGCATACGGCTTGGAAAATCGAAAGAAAGAAATATTTGAGAATTCAAATTAACCATGAGAACACTTCATCATTTCAGTTTCCTCGGTCAAGTAGACTCACTAGCCAGATTTCTGAAGTTCTAGGCAAAATGACAGTTTCGATATTCAAGCCTTAACATTTCCGTTAATTCAACCTTCTATAGGTGTGCCAAGGTGTTTTAGATACAATACTTCATTCTGAAGATAATTGAAATTTAGTTTAAAAATATATCGTTTATTTTGGTTTTTGACGATTTACGCCTTCAGGATGCGTCAGGTCGAGGAAAAAATAACTTATATAAAATCGTTTTAAAATTTTATTTTCTATGTAAATCCTTCATTTAAAATCCACCTTTCCAATGAAAATTCCAGAAAAGAACTGAAGATTATTTGATATAAATTGCAAAAATAATTTTAATCAAAATAACACCTTCTTCAGAAAAATAAAATAAACTTTTTTGGGCGTCTAAAAAAGAGAAGATGGGCCCCTTCACCTAAAAAGGATGCCAGATTTAGATTACCAACTTACAACATGACACCTGCATCATCACAGCCCAAACACACACTAATTTGTTCAGATTCACTAAGCTCATTATTAACCCTCCGAGACATTTACATCACTCACCCAATAGCACTAAACGTAACAGAAGAAATTCATTAACAACAAACATACCAAAATACAATTACCCTATATTGGATGCCAGGGCAGGAGGACCTTGGACTTAGTACGACAGCAGACTACCAGGCTAAACTAATTACTCAACAAACTCAATACACACAAACAAACTTATTATACGAAGACATAGTGAGACATATACGCCACCGAATCCTAAACAAATGGCAATCAGAATGGATGGAAGTAAAGAACCACCTCCGGAGTATCAAAAGTACTATTAAGGAGTGGCCATCGAGCCATTGGTGTACTTGACGAAGGAAGTTGTTTTTGCTAGACTCAGGATCGGGCACACATACCTGACACATAGACTTTTAATGACAAGGACTGATAACCCTATATGCAAATACTGCAACAAACGCCTTACGATAAAGCACATACTGACAGACTGTATCAAACGAGAAAACCTTCACATACCCCACGATATGACAGAACTATTAACTGATAGTAGCCAATATATTCCACAAATACTAACATATCTTAAACCAATCAACATTTACAAAAACATATAATACAAAATAGAATAGGTCTACAGCATACCTTAAAAGATTTAAAAGGGTTAACTATTATTATATTCTTTGGAGAAAGCACGGACATGTGAAAGAATCTGATATTAATGAAATATTTTCCATAATATATGTAAAAAAAAAGGTAAGCACATGAATATCATCCTAATAATGCAAATAACCATCGCTATGGGGTACAAAACTAAATAAATAAAAAATAATATAAATGTACTAGTATATAGGAATAACATAATTTTTTTATTAAAACAATTTTAAATTATTGTCTTTATTACTAGTCTAATGTTTATTTATGTTCGTTTATAAAATGTTTATTTATGTCTTTTGTTTATTAATTGTCTTTATTACTAGTATTTAATGATTATTTGTTGTATTTATTTTTTATTTGTTATTTCAGTTTTTGTTATTTTTCTATAATTTTGTTTTCATTTTACATTGTGAATTTTTGAGCCAAATCGTCAAGATGTGAGTGCTCCTGTATAAATAAATAAAACAAGATAAAAGTCTGACTTTTTAATGATTGACTCTAACAACATCGGAAACTGCCTAGTTTTTCATCCACTTTTCGTTAAGTTTCTTGTTTCTCTTCCAGGGACATATGTAATTGTATGCATTAGATTTAAGTTAGTTTTTATGTTTGGCGTTTCATCGACACATTTTGTAAAATCCACGTTTAAACTCAATCCTGGCTAGTGGACACATATATTGGTATTCTCACAAGCTGACAAAGAGCTGAATGGAAATTCAGGATATCGCACAGTGTTGGGGGAGAGAGAGAGAGAGAGAGAGAGAGAGAGAGAGAGAGAGAGAGAGAGAGAGAGAGAGAGTGAGGGGAGAGAGAGGAGAGAGGAGAGAGGAGAGAGAGAGAGAGAGAGAGAGAGAGAGAGAGATAGAGAGGAGAGAGATAGAGAGAGAGAGAGAGAGAGAGAGAGAGAGAGAGAGGAGAGAGAGTGAGAGAGAGAGAGAGAGAGAGAGAGAGAGAGAGAGAGAGAGAGATGGTAATATACTTATCTCAGCAGAACTTATTTTCGTCATCCTTTTATTCATAGGTTGGTAAAATAAAGAATGAGAAGGAGATATGAGAATAAATGTGCCTAACTAAGGGGGAGTGATAACCAAGATGCATGTTGTATAGCAGAAAGATGTCTTTTGGTCATTCAGAGCGTTTACTGTCGCATTCCAACATTTTGCTAGCGTTTACTGTCGCATTCCAACATTTTGCTAGCGTTTACTGTCGCATTCCAACATTTTTATAGCGTTTACTGTCGCATTCCAACATTTTGCTAGCGTTTACTGTAGCACTCCTGCATTTTGCTGGCGTTTGCTGTGGCATTCCAACATTTTGCTGGAGTTTACGCTGTCTGTTGTTAGATTTGGCTGTTCCATCGTTAACCGTAATTTTAATATTATTGAGTAAAAAATCATGTTTATAACATAGAATTAAAAAAAATTCTAAACTTTTTGCTCATTAGACGAGAGTTGAAGTGTTTAAATTGGTAAAAAGATAAATTCGCGTTCCATACATTCAGTTCTGCATGAGGAGTTTTATTGAAGACAAGGAGTTTGGAAGCTGTATGTTAAGCAAACCTGCAAGTTGCCGGCTTTATACCCACTCTCTGTGTGTTTTGCCGTCTCCACGTTTGAGTTTCTTTATCTAAGTCGGATACCGACGACCGACTTTTCCGTTTGTTAGTAACGACTATCTTCTGTTAATCCGGATGGAGTCTCCTCTCCTTAATCCTATAAAGAGGAGAGATCTTTTATCTCTGTTTTCTACCTCTTTGCCAAATCTCTATGTGGGCAAAACTTTAGCAGCTTTCTCTTAGAGGATTAGAGTCTCTTCTGGAATTGCATTTCGTAATTTCACTCAGAGAATATATCAAAGCATGCTTCTCTCAGATTATCCTTAAGGGAAACCAACTATTGCGGATGTTCTCATCATTCCATTTTAGGAAAATTTCCTCAAATGTCCATCGATTCTTCCTAGAAGATGACGAAAATGAGGTGCTTCCAAAACTATATACATACACACACACACACACACACAATCATGCTTATCTGTTACCACTCTAGAGGTCACAATTTTTGTTCTCTCTTTGCAAAACTCGATATCTAGGCGTTTCTTGTAAAACTACAGTAATAGTTCGGTACCCACTGGACTAATACTAGGGGGAAGGGAAGTTTAGGAAAATTCGAAACTTTGAAAAATCTCGGTTATTATAAGTCGGGACTAATAATTTTATAGAACCAAACTTATTGCAAATAAAATGTTCTGAAAATATAATGAATACGGGTATTAACCGAGATATTGAAATTTTTGGAAAACAGTAAACCTCCTCTCCTACTCATTTGATATTAAAAATAAGCTTCCAAATCATGAAGGGCTTGAATTTTAGTCTAAATACCAAATATTGTCTTCAAGATACATTTATCATGGGAGAGACACGAAAATTCGTAGTGTGGTGACCTAATCAAAAAGAGTTTCCTTTTTTGTCTCGAAAATGGTTATTTGATTCATCCAACTCTTAAGTTTATAGTCGGTAATGGTTAAAATCGGGCTAGGAATAAGAGGCGTTTAGAGGGGGAGGAGATTCGAAATATCCAAATATCTCCTTTATACGAGGCGAATCGTAAAATATTACAGAAACAATTATGTTAGACTATTGACAGTTTACTCGTGGAATTGCTTTTCTACACTTATATCCATGCTTTCTTGTTTTCAGACTTCAGTAACCTCCCCCACCCTTTCAACTCATAGAAATAGAGAATATATGGAGAGACGAGATGCAAAGTATGTTATACAAGCACGAGGGAAATCTGCTAGCTTTAACCAGTCCCTTGGTGACGAGCTTTATTTTTCTTTCTCAAATTACTAAATTATAAATTAAAACGATTGAAATGTAAAAAGTCCGTCACGCAGGGGCTGCGTAAACTAAGCACATTTCCCACGTGAAGTTTTACAATATATAAATCTGCATAATAGTAACAGTAGAAGTAACGAGTCTCTATGCCAATTTCACGAGAGCCGAAGTTACAGAAATGGCCGAACTAGCTTTCGGCGGATAGACACGAATAGACCCGACATCAGCCGATCTCATCTGCCCGTTGTCCTCATACGCTTAATAAAAATGCAAATATCTCGGTTAATATTCAAGATAGAGAATAAATGCATATAACAATATTTATAGTACATTTAAGTTTTAATAAGATTAGTTCTATAGAAGTTTTCGATCCGACGTATAGTAACGAAGATATTTAGAATTTTCCAAAATCCCCACCTCTTAACCCCCCCTCCCTCTAGTCCCATTTCAGCCATTAACGAACTTGATAATGCTTTTTGCATAAAACAAGTAAATATCGAGTTTGGTAACGATCAAATAAAAATTACGAACGCTACAGCGTTAACAGACAAATACATATATATGTATATGTATATATATATATATATATATATATATATATATATATATATATATATATATATATACAGACACACACACACACACACACACACACACACACACACACACACACACACACACACACACACACACACACACACACACACACACACACACACACACATACACACATACATACATACATACATATATTTGTCTGTTACCACTCTAGCGGTAGCAATTATTGTTTAATCGTTACCAAACTCGATATTTAGTCGTTTTCTGTAAAAAAAAAAAAAAGATCATGTTCGTTAACGGCTGAAATCGGACCAGGGGAGGGGGGGTTTAGAGGGAGAGAATTTTGAAATGTTTGGATTCAATTAATGCAAATTAAATGTACTATAAATATTGTTATACACATTTATTTCTTCTTCCCTATCTTGAATATTAACCGAGATATTTGCATTCCCCTTAAGGGAAATCTGCTAAAACATAATGGAAGCCGCAAGAAAATACTTCTTAATATATAATATTGCTAAATTAGTTACCTACCGGGAAATCATTGTTGACTGACTAATGATGATAGAATTACATACCCTCCACGACGTAATGTTTTTCCCTAAATAGCCTAAATGGTGACTTCTAGGGACTAATAGAATAGAAATTTTAGTTTTCAAGAATAATTGAAAATGTGTTCCTAATCTATCCCTCTCCACTTTTTGGCTCACCGTTTTGAATAATTGAAACCAAAATCATGAGTAGCATTTATTACAATTAAATATTATCTATATTGAACATAATTCCTGCCAAAAACCAACATAAGTTAAGGCTAGCTTTATACTACTGTGCGTTATACTAAATCTCAGTGGAAATTAGTTTCAGTGATGTCAGCATTTTACAGGAAATAAGTAAACTCAATAAGCTGTTTTAGGCTCCCGTCTTCTTCCGCTCCTGCAAGAGAGTTATCAACATTCTTCTCCTTAAATTATTGATTCAAAATATTATTTTAATAATTCATCTTCCTGATGGAATTAAATAATGGTGTTGCCCTAAAAAGAATTTCATTTATATTCAAAACGCTAAGCGAGGGGAAGAGATCGTAGTCCTCCCTGCATCCTAAGTAATATTTTAAACAATCATATCGAGTTTAATCGCATATTGTCTTTTGTCATTAACGTTTAATTGTTATGATAGTAAACATTTGTTTCAATAATTCCAAGATGTCGGAGATAATATATTACCAGAACCTAAGAGTTTGATTCCCCACAACTTCCGCTATCACTCCTTGTACAAATTCAGCGTGACTTTGTTTAAAGAATCCATTAAATTAAATAATGAAAATACTCTTATAATTTACATTTCTATTGGAAATAAATCAACTCACTTTTTAGGGAAAATAAAAAAATGAGAAGGGGGCGATAACGATTTGTAACCACACTTATCCGAATCACACTTAGACCTGTCACATACAACTAAAAAATAACACTATTTGTCATAATATGCATTTATTAAAAACAAATAATACTAATAAAATTAATGACTCCCGCTGAAGTTTTAGCGTATCCCGTGTTTACTTTATTACGACAAAAGTGAATGCAACAAAGATTACTCTAAATAACAAAGTAAAATACTTTTGTTATGTGCACGATTGCCGAAAAACAAATAGAAAATGAAAAATACTCTAATTTTTATTTCAGGCCTCCCTCATAACCCCCAATCCCGTTTGAACCTAAAAATTGTAATATAGCTTATAATCACTGGAGAATTAATGCTAATTCACATAACGAGATTTGTTAAGTTCGGTTCAATCGTTAGTGCCCAATAAAATGCTTGGGTCCCACCTTAGTGTACAAAAGATACTTTAAATAACAAAATAAACAATTTTTGTCATGTCCATATTTGCCAAAAAAACAATAGGAAACCAGATATCTCTATTTTTTAATTCAGGCCTCCCTTACAATCCTCACTCTTGTTCGTCCCTAGAATTGTTAATACAGCTTATTATCATGAAGGCATTAGTGCTAATTCACATACCGAGTTTTGTTTAGTTCGGTCGAGTCTTTTGTGTCAAATAAAATTGTTGACTCCCGCTATAGTGTTTAGCGTATAACCCATTTATTCTTTGTCATACGACAAAATGCGAATATAGCAACATTTACTCTAAATAACAAATTAAACAATTTTTGTCATGTGCATATTCGCCGAAAAACAAATAGGAAACCAGATATCGCTATTTTTAATTTCAGGCCTACCTTACAACCTCCACTCCTGTTCGTCCCTAGAATTGTTGGTACATCTTATTATCATGGAGGCGTTAGTGCTACTTCACATACCGAGTTTTGTTTAGTTCGGTTGAGTCTTTTGTGCCAAATAAAATTGACTCCCGCTAAAGTTTTTAGCGTAACTCATTTATTTAGTTACTCTAAATAACAAAATAAACAATTTTTATTATGTGCATATTTGTCGTAAACAAACAGACACCAAAGAAACAAAATACATTACTTAATGGTCTATGACATGTGAAACGAAAAGTTATCACGAAATTTCGAGAAAAAATCAATATAAAGACATATATATATATATATATATATATATATATATATTACCTAAGGTACCCGGCTTCGCTCGGGAAATCATTAGAGGCTGAATGTTTCATAGTATTTTTTATTTGGCCAGGCTACAAGGTGTACAACAATGAAAATGAGTCCTCAATCAATCTCTCTCTACTGTTTGGCACACCAAGAATAATTCAAATCATAATCACGGATAGCATTTATTATAATCAAATAGTATCTATAATGCACATATTTTCTCTCAAAACCACTCTGAGCTTACATAGTTTAGAAATAGTCGGTTACAAGTAGAAAGAAAGTCCAATAGAGCCAACATTTAACAGGAAATAAGTTAACACAATTAACTGTGTTAGCCTCCGTGCAACTTTCCTTTCCACATGAGGGTTATCAACATTTCTTTACTTAAATTAATTATTCAAAACATTAAAGAATTTGATTTTTCTAATAATCAATTTACCCGATGGAAATAAATATGTGTGGTAATATAAAAATAATTGAATTTATATTCAAAATGCAAGGTGAGGGTGAAGGATTGTAGCCCTCCATGCAACCTAAATAATTCTCTAAACAATCGAATCGAGTTTAAACGCATATTGTCTTTTACCATAATGACATTATCAAGTTTACGTTTAATAGTCATATATACAATAGTACATAGTTGTTTCAATGACGTCCAGATATCGGAGAAAATAAGCTACTATATACCAGAATGAAAGAGTTTGATTCCCCACAACTTCCGCTATCACTCTTGGTGTAATTCAGCGTGACTTCGTTCAAAAATTAAGTAATAAAAATTGAATATTGAAAATGCTCCTATAGATTTCATTTCCATTAGAAATAATTAACATAATTTCCTAGTGACTAAAACGGTGCGGGGGGGGGGGGCTTAAGAGATTTATGACCATTAATTTGTACTAATACAATTGGTTACTCGCGCTATAGTTTTAGCGTAAATCTTCTTTAGACTTTGTAAAACGACAAAAGTGTGTATAATAAAAGTTATTTTAAATAACAAACTAAAAACCTTCTGTAATGTGCATGAGATAATATGCTTCCCGGATAAATCCCCCCCCCCTTTTCGTCCGTAGAAATGCTATCATAGCTAATTTTCATGGAGGAGTGGATGCTAATTCACATTTTCTACTATTTTTAATTTCAGGCTTCCCTTATAACCCCCACTCCTGTTCGTCTTAGAGAATATTAATATAGACTAAAGTCTAAGATGGGCTAGTAGTAATATACATTCCTAGTTTCATAAAATTCGGTTCAACCGTTTATCTATATATATATAAAATTGTAACCTCTGTCTGTAAATTGATTTTTTTTGGGGAAATTTCACGATAACTTTTCGTTTCACATGTCATAGACACCATAATTGCATTTTGTTTCTTTGGTGTCTGTTTGTTTGTTTGTTTGTTTATTTGTTTGTTTGTTTGTTACCTTTTCACGCATAAACGGCTGAACCGAATTTTATGAAACTTAGTATGTATATTACTACTAACCCAACTTAGACTTCAGGCTATATTAATATTCTCTGAGACAAACAGGAGTGGGGGTTATAAGAGAAGCTAGAAATTAAAAATAGCGATATTTCGTTTCCTATTGGGTTTTTGGCAAATATGAACATAACAAAAGTTGTTTATTTTGTTATTTAGAGTAACTTTTGTTATATACACTTATTTCGTATACCGAATTATAAACGAGATATACGGTAAAACCTATAGCGGAAGTGAACAATTTTATATGGGACAAAAGACCCAACCGAAATAAATAAAATTCGATATATGTATTAGCACTAACACCTTCCTTATAATAAGCCATACTAACATTTCTTGGGACGGGCAGGAGTGGGGGTTAAAAGGGAGACCTGAAATTAATTATAGTGATATTTCGTTTCTTATTGGGGTTTCGGCAAATATGCACATAACAAAAGTAGTTTATTTTTTATTTAGAGAAATTTGCTAAACAATTCTGTTCAATATGAACTACCAGGTACCTTAGCTGGCAAAATTAATTCAAATCAATGTTAATATTTTGTCCTTAATAGCTGAAATCTATGCATAATGCACAGGAGACGGGAAATATGACAATTTGGAGGGCAATGAGGACTTACATAAAAAATTAATTTTATTATTAAGAAATGCCAACAACGGGTATTAACCCTAAACACTGGGACGGGTAAATGTCAAAATATTGTGCAAAGTAAAGCCTTGCCAAAAAAATACCATCACCATTCAGCCTCAAATCAATTCCCGGGCGAAGCCGGGTATCTGAGCTAGTATATATATAAACTTGTAACCTCTGTCTATACATTGATTTTTTTCTCTAAATTTCAGGATAACTTTTCGTTTCACATGTCATAGACACCATAACTGCATTTTGTTTCTTTGGTGTGTGTTTGCTACCTTTTCACGCATAAACGGCTAAACCGAATTTTATGAAACATAGTATGTATATTACTACTAACCCAACTTAGACTTTAGGCTATATTAACCCTCCTCCCCTACCCACTGGGTGGTGGGCACCCAGAGCTGCTTTGTTGGCGCTTGTACGCACCTGTGCAAGGTGGGTAGGGGGCAGGGGGTCAATTACCCTCTCAGTAAGTCCTCTGGAAGCTGTACTAGCGATAAGGTAAGTGTGGTTGCTTTTCTAACCTTTATTCTAGTATTTTTCTAGAAAAATCTGCAAGTGTGGGTCGCATACGACCCAGGGGTAGCTTATGTGTCATGAATATTCTAAACTGTTTTCTTCTGTCTGGTCTAATTATTTTGTTTTCTTCTGCAGTAAAGATGGCCGAACGACGCATTTTAATTACTAATGATGAAATTCGAGAGGAATTGTCCCGGCAGATGGAGGAAGAAGTCGGTTTAGACCCAAGCGGCGAGTCTAGTGAACCTGGCGACGAAATTATCGCCAATGATGACGATGAAGAATTTACTTCCGACCAGGGAGATGATGTTTTACCTTTTTCCCCTGGAGAAGAAAATGATGAAGTAAATTTTGTACTCGGGAAGGATCTGGGAACTATTTGGGCTAACAAACCTATAAGCACTAAGTAGTCCAGAACTCCCAAAAAAACATAATTACTCATTTGCCAGGACCAAAAGGGGAAGCTAAAGAGATTTATTACTACTATCTCAATATGTTCTGAGCCTTATTGAACCAGTTACCAAATACTAACAAATATCGGTCGCAATTTCTGAAAACCTAGCCATCGCTCTCGTCACTCCGTACTTAGAACAACGGATGTCCAAGCCCATTCCAGGAGGACTAAAATTGGCAATAATCAATTTTTTAAAAAAGGAAATGGTAGAACCAGGGCCTAAAAAATCTTCAGAAACTTCAAAACGAGCTAGGTGCAGTTTCTGTCCCTGGAACAAGGATCGAAAAAGCAATTCCAGCTGTCAGCTTTCCCAAAAATCTATTTCAGGTGAACACAAAATGAGTATTTGTTCATCTTGTTTGACCGAAGCGCGATTGAATATTTCAAAATCACCAATATAATATTTAAAATATGAAGGATTAAATTGCCTTGTAACATAGTGTAATGTAATATTTCTTGTAATGTATATTTACCTGTTCATTAATTTTGTTTTTACAATTTTTTATTTATTTTTTACCTTTGTTTGCCTTTTCAAGATTAAAAATGATGTTTCTATACTTCATAAGTTTTGTACTTTTCATTTTAAATCCTGAATGATTTATTTTTACATGACAAGATGAATTTCAGGTCCATGGGTCGTACACAACCCAGGAGTAGTAAATGTGTCATAGAATACAAGGGTAGGGGAAGAGGGTTAATATTCTCTGAGACGAGCAGGAGTGGGGGTTGTAAGGGAGGCCTGAAATTAAAAATAGCGAAATTTCTTTTCCTATTGGTTTTTCGGGAAATATGCTCATGAAAAAGTTGTTTATTATGTTATTTGGAGTAACTTTTATTACATCCATCTTTGTCGTATAACAAAGTATAAACGAGATATCCACTAAAAACTAAAGAGGGAGCAAACTATTTTAATGGGCACTAACGATTGAACCGAACTTAACAAAACTCTATATGTAAATTATCATTAATTGTTCCATGATTACAAGCTATATAGTATTAAACTTTTTAGGTTCGACAGGGAGTGGGGGTTATAGCGGTTATGACGTATCTAAAACAGCTGTCACTGTTGAGCTTTGTACCGCATCAAGGGAAAGGAACTTTTATTCATACATGCTTTGGAAGATAGAATACTTTATATGGTTATGAATTATATGGTCCATTACGTAACAAAAAAAAAAAAACTACATGCACAGGAGACGGGAAATATAAAAATATTGAGGACAGTGAAACCTTACATAACAAATAATTTTATTACCAACAAATCCATAGCAACGACGGGCTTAAACACTAAACACTCGGACGGGGAAATGTCAAAATATAGTGCAAAGTAAAGACAACAATTTTCCACCATCATTCAGCCTCAAATAATTTCCCGGGCACCACCGGGTTCTTTACCTAGTATATATATATATATATATATATATATATATATATATATATATAAATATATATACTTTACTTTGCACTATATTTTGACATTTCCCCGTCCGAGTGTTTAGTATATATATATATATATATATAAATATATATATTATAATGAAAGGTTAATTATAATTATTATTATTTAAATTTAATCTGTTTACCGGCTACTTCTCAGGGTCATATATTGCACGGCAAGCATTCCCGTTTCCACCATCTCTGCTATAAGAGCTAATTTATCTATTTAATCAGAGATATAGCACAATTAGGCTAGATCATTAATGAAACACTTACTCTGTTTGCATCTTGGGAGTCGACTGACGATTCCTGTCCAGCTAAATTGACCTTTGGATTCACAGGGCTCCGCTGTCAGTCCCTTGAAAGGTGCTGCTACCTCTTTTAAAGCCCAGTACTAATCACTCTGATCTCATAGATATAGAGAGGCAGCGGAGTAGCTCTAATGCTCGACCCATACAATATATATATATATATATATATATATATATATATATAGATATATATATATATATAAGCAAAGTTACCCAGCTTCGCCCGGGAATTCATTTGAGGATTGAAGATGGTATATTTTTGGCAAGGCTTTACTTTCCACAATATTTTTTTTATTTCCCTGTCCCAGTGTTTAGAATTTATACCCGTCGTTACTGTGGTTTGTTAATAATAAAATTATTTGTTATTTAAGACTTCATTGTCCTCAATATTTTTATATTTCCCGTCCTCTGTGTTTGTAGTTTTTTTTTATAAAGTGATGGACCATATGATTCATAATCCTAGAATGTATTCTATCTTCCAAACCATGTATGAATAAGTTTCTTTCCCTTCATGCGGCACAATGTCCAACGGTGACAGCTGTTTTAGGTACGTCATAGCCTCTATTAAAACACTCTTTCATAAGTCTCGATTGTAAACTGTGTATTCATATTGGTTTTCAGTAAAGTATATCATAATACATTAACGGAGCAGAGTTAATAAATACCAGAAATACCTGAGTGCACCTCCCTAGCGTTTATTCTAGTAAATTATTTATTTATGATAATTAAAGAAATTCACATTCCTGAGAATAATAATACATTGCTATAAGCATCAATTAACATGTAAACATAGACTAATATGAGGTCGGAAGGGAAGCGGCAGAACTGATAGGACAAAGGAAGTAGCTCGACACTTACATAGCCTCAGTGCTGCCAACCTGAAATGCATTTTGGATAGCTATCCTCTAATACATTCAAATATATTAAAAAATCATATTACATTATCTTCACAATTCTAAAACTGTTTCAAATATTTTCACGTTTTAATTAAATAATGTATTAAATACACTTAGAGAAGGGTGGGGGCAGTATACATTATTTGGTGCAAACTGTTACTGGCGTTAAAAAATAACATAGTTTTGAATTATTAAGGATAAAATTCTAACATGGATTTGAATTAACTTATCCAGGTGAGATACCTGGGTAGTTCATATTGGAATGTATTGTTGAGCATATCAATATTTCTAAGCAAATTACTTGCTTTATACCTTATTTTACAAAAAAAAAAATAATTATAAAACAAAATTTACACTAATTAAAAAAGTAAACAACTTATGTTATGTGCACAATTGCCAAAAACCAAATAGACGATGAAATATCGCGAATTTTTATTTCAGGCCTCCCGCATAACCCCCATTCCCCTTGGAACCTAAAATTTTTAGTATAGCTTATAATCATGGAAGAATTAATGCTAATTTACATACCGAGTGTTGTTAAGTTCGGTTCTACCGCTAGTGCCCAATAAAATAGTTGCCCCCGCTTTAGTTTTTAGCATATATCTCGTTTATACTTTGTTATAAAAGAAAAGTGTATATAACAAAAGTTACTCTAAATAACAAAATAAACAACTTTTGTTACGTTCATATTTGCCAAGAAACCAATACGAAACGAAATATCGCTATTTTTAATTTCTGGCATCCCTCATAACCCCCACTCTTGCCCGTCCCTAGGAATGTTGGTATGGCTTGTTATAATGAAAGCGTTAGTGCTATTACATATGCCGAGTTTTATTTATTTCGGTTGGATCTTTTGTCGTTCACTTTATAGGTTTTAGCGTATATCTCGTTTATAATTCGGTATACGAAAAAAGTGTATATAACAAAAGTTACTCTAAATAACAAAATAAACAACTTTTGTTATGTTCATATTTGCCGAAAAACTAATAGGAAACGAAATATCGCTATTTTTAATTTCTGGCTTCCCTTATAACCCCCACTCCTGTTCGTCTCTGAGAATTTTAATATAGCCTAAAGTCTAAGTTGGGTTAGTAGTAATATACATACCAAGTTTCATAAAATTCGGTACAGCCGTTTATGCGTGAAAAGGTAACAAACAAACAAACAAATAAACAAACAAACAAACAAACAAACAAACAAACAAACAGACACCAAAGAAACAAAATGCAGTTATGGTGTCTATGACATGTGAAACGAAAATTTATCGTGAAATTTCGGGAAAAAAATCAATGTACAGACAGAGGTTACAATTTTATATATATATAGATATGTATATATATATACTAGGTCAGACACCTGGCTTCGGCCGGGTATTCATTTGAGGCTGAATGATGATGGTATCTTTTTGGCAAGGCTTTAGATCGCACAATAATTTGATATTTACCCGCCCCAGTGTTTAGGTTTTATACCCGTCGTTTCTTTGGCATTTGTTAATAATTAAATGAATTTCTTATGTAAGACTTCACTGTCCTCCCTATTGTCATATTCCCGCCTCCTGTGCATTATGCATAGATTTGAATTATTAAGGACAAAATATTAACATAGATTTGCATTAATTTTTCCAGGTGAGGTACCTGGTAGTTCATATTGGAAAGAATTGTTGAGCATATCAATATTTCTACGCAAATTACTTGCTTTTTACCTTATTATATAAAATAAAATTATAGAACAAAGAAAAAAGTTACTCTAAATAAAAAAAAGTAAACAACTTCTGCTATGTGATCGTTTGCTGAAAAACAACTAGAAAATGAAATAAAGCGAATTTTTATTTCAGCCCTCCCTTATAACCCCCGTTAGAACATAAAAATTTTAATATAGCTTATAATCATGAATGAACTAATGCTAATTCACATACCGAGTTTAGTTAAGTTAGGTTTAACCGTTAGTGCCCAATAAAATAGTTGGCTCCCACTTTCGTTTTTAGTGTATACCACGTTTATACGTTGTTATAAAACAAAAATTAATAAAACGAATGTTACTCTAAATAACAGATTAAACGAAATATCACTAATTTTAATTCCAAGCCTCCCTTACAACCCTCACTCCTGCTCTTCCCTAGAAATGTTGGTACTGCTTATTATCACGGAGGAGTTAGTGTTAATACACATACCGAGTTTTGTTTAGTTCGGTTGAGTCTTTGGTACCAAATAAAATTGTAGATTCCCGTTATAGTTTTTAGCGTATAATGCATTTATACTTGGGTAAATGACGAAAGTGTATATAACAAAAGTTACTTTAAATAACAAAATAAACAACTTTTGGTATGTACATATTTGCCGGAAAAGCAATTCGAAGCGAAATATCGCCATAATTTCGGCTTTCCTCATAACCCCCACTCCAGTTCGTCGCAGAGAATATTAATATAGCCTAAAGTCTAAGTTGGGTTAGCAGTAATACACATACCAAGTTTCATAAATTTCGGGTAAACCGTTTATGTGTGAAAAGGTAACAAACAAACAAATAAGCAAACATATACGAATGAAACAAAGTGCAATTATGGTGTCTATGACATGTGAAAGGAAAAGTTATCGTGAAATTTCGTGAAAAAAATCAATTTACAGACAGAGGTTACAATTTATATATATATATATATATATATATATATATATATATATATATATACTAGCTCAGATACCCGGCTTCGCCCGGGAATTCATTTGAGGCTGAATGGTGATGATACTTTTTGGCAAGGCTTGAGTTTGCACAATATTTTGACATTTACCCGCCCGTGTTATACGGGTTAATACCCATCGTTTCTGTGGATTTGTTAATAATAAAATGAATTTTTTATGTAAGACTTCACTGTCCTGCATATTGTCATATTTCCCGTTTCCTGTGCATTGTGCATAGATTTGAATTATTAAGGACAAAATATTAACATACATTAAAATTAATTTTTCCAGGTGCTGTACCTGGTAGTTCATATTGAAAAGAATTGTTGAGCAAATTTCTCTAAATAACAAAATAAACAACTTTTGTTATGTGCATATTTGCCGAAACCCCAATAAGAAACGAAATATCACTATTATTAATTTCAGGCCTCCCTTATAACCCCCACTTCTGCCCGTCCCTAGAAATGTTAGTATGGCTTATTATAAGGAAGGCGTTAGTGCTAATTGACATACCGAGTTTGGTTTAGTTCGGTTGAGTTTTTGTGCCAAATAAAATTATTGACTTCCGCAGTAGTTTTTAACGTTTATCTCGTTTATAATTCGGTATACGACAAAAGTGAATATGATGAAAGTTACTCCAAATAACAAAATAAACAACTTGTTATGTGCATAATTGTCTAAAATTCTATAGAAAACGAAATATTGCTATTTTTAATTTCAGGCCTCCCCTACAACCCCCACTCCTGCTCGTCTCTAGAAATAATGGTACAGCTTATTATCATGAAGGAGTTATTGTTAATTCACATACGGAATTTTATTTAATTCGGTTGGGTCGTTTGTCCCAAATAAAATTGTTCACTTCCGCTATAGGTTTTAGCGTATATCTCGTTTATAATTCGGTATACGAAAAAAAGGTATACAACAAAAGTTACTCTAAATAACAAAATAAACAACGTTTGTTATGTGCATAATTGCCGAAAAACCAATAGGAAACGAAATATCGCTATTTTTAATTTCAGGCTTCCCTTATAACCCCCACTCTTGTTCGTCTCAGAGGATATTAATATAGCCTAAAGTCTAAGTTGGGTTAGTAGTAATATACATACCAAGTTTCATAAAATTCGGTTCAGCCGTTTATGCGTGAAAAGGTAACAAACAAACAAACAAACAAACAAACATACAAACAAACAGACACGAAAGAAACAAAATGCAGTTATGGTGTCTATGATATGTGAAACGAAAAGTTATCGTGAAATTTTGCGAAAAAAATCTATGTACAGACAGAGGTTACAATTATATATATATACCATAATCATGGATAGTATTTATTACAATTAAATACACATAAGGTTATATTAGTACATATTTGTTTCAATAACATGAAGATATCGGAAATAAGATAGTATATATTAAGTTCGGTTCAATCGTTAGCGCCCAATAAAATATTTGACTCCCGCTTTAGTTTATAGTATATATCTCGTTTATACTTCCCTGTTCGTCTCAGAGGATATTAATATATAATATACCAAGTTTCATAAAATTCGGTTCAGCCGTTTATGCGTGAAAAGACGAAAGAAACAAAATGCAGATATGGTGTCTATGACATGTGCAACGAACAGTTATCGTGAAATTTCGCCAAAAAAAATCAATGTACAGACAGAGGTTACAATTTTATATATATATATATAGATAAAGATAAAGCTGAAGTCAGACAAGGGAGATGGTGGGTTTAAAGGGGAAGAACTTCGAAAATTAATAAAATCTCTGTTATTATGAGCCAGATCGAAAAATTGTGTAGAATCTATAGTATACCAAATGTAATGTTCAATAAATTTTATATAATATACATTTGTTCTCTGTTTCGATATTAACTGAGATATTTGCATAATACGGGTATAATATCCAGCCTTCAGTTTACTCCCACTCCCACTCATGTAACATAAACAATACTCAGTTAATAATGAAACACTTCACTTCAAACTTCAATAGCAAATATTGTAGTCATTGAATTTTTAATTTTGATAAATGCAAACAGGTGGCGTGCGTGGGAAGTCTTCTTAGTCAACGCAGCACTTGAGTAACGGACATTCTCGTGATCTCCTAATACAAATAACTATAATATAAATTTATAAGAACATCCAAAATAACGATAAGTCTGAGTGGTATTGATCCAAACACTTCATTAAGTTTGGAATGTTACATACATCCATTGCTAGAGTAATTAAACTGAATTTCGAGAATTCTAAAGTGTTAAAGTGTGCCAGACAACAGTCGAATTATGGTATGTTCATAACCACGAATGTGGTAGTCATTCAATGGAGACTCGAATTGCTCACGAACATTCTCTGCTGAAGCATTATTGGAATTCTTAATCAAATGTAAAACGTAGAACTCACAATTGACATATTTCCTGAATGGTCTCTCATTTAAATAAACCAATCAAATGGATATAAGAGCCATTCGCACCCCTCATGCCTAATTATACCTTAGGGGCTCAGGTTAGCCATGCGAGTTAAAGCGTTGGCCTCTATCTCACATGGTAAACCTAGAGTGGCGAGTTCGATTCTTGCCTGGGCAAAGGAAATTATTTAGTGATGAAATTCATTAAATAACGTCCTAATATCCCACCCTGGCTAGAAAAGGGTGGTAACCTGTAGATAACCCGTCCCAATTAGCCTAAGTTGCAAAAAGTGGACGTTTATAAACAATAATAATAATTATATCTTAATAATGTCGAACAACAATTGTGGATTCAAATTCGAATGTATTCATAGGCTTTTTTTTTATGACGTCATAAAAAATTCAAGGCAGAGAAATCAGCACCTTGGTGGACTGACAAACTTACTGAGTTAAGACATGCAACTAATAAATTAAGACGAAAATTCCAAAAGACCAGTGACCCTGAATTACGAAAGGAAAGACAGACTAATTACATTCAATCTAAATATATTTACGGTAAAATGATAAAAGAAGAAAAACTAAAATTTTTGAAAAGTTTCTGTGATAAAATTGACAAGACTAACCCTTGGACATGGATTTATAGATATACCACAGATAAATTGAAAACCAACATACAACTACGGACGATTCAGAAAAGCGACGGAACATTTACTACTGACAAAAAAGAAACAATAGAACAATTAATAACTACTTTCTTCATTGAAGATGACCCAAACACAGATTCTGACGTACACACTACAATGAGACGGAACAGTAATCTACTCCCTAATACAGAAAATGACCTACCTTTAACAGACATTGAAATAAGTAGTATTATTGAACAACTAAATCCAAACAAAGCAGCTGGTCATGACTTAATAACAGTTGATATATTCCAAAAACTATTTGAAATTTTTCCAAAATTTATAACAACATTATATAAAAAATGTTATGATAACGGAATATTTCCTGATATATGGAAAATATCAAAAGTAATTCCAGTACCCAAAAATCCAAAAGATTTAGGAAATTCTACTTATCGACCGATTAGTATTATTCCAGTTGGAGGTAAAATACAAGAAAAAATTATTAATTCCAGGCTTTCTGTTCACCTAAACAGACATGCTCCTTTACACCCAAATCAATATGGATTCACACCCCACACAAGTACTGTTGACGCATTATACAGAATTACTAACTTAAAACGAACGAATCTAACAGGAAGGAAACATATTGCGATCGTTTCGATGGATTTTAAAGATGCCTTCGACCAAGCCTGGTGGCCTTCGATATTCGAATCATTACATAAACAAAAATGCCCACGAAATATTTACAAATTACTTAGAGACTATCTCAATAATCGAGTTGTATACATGACCCTTCAAAACACCACTGTACACACTTCTCAAAATAGAGGCACGCCACAGGGCTCAGCTTGCTCACCTCTACTGTGGAAAATCATTTTAGACAGTCTACTTAAAACAATACTACCAGAAGGAACTGAAATTATTGCATTTGCTGACGACATTTTACTTATGGTTATTGGAATAGACTTAATTCAAATCACCCAACTTACTAACGCTGTTTTGGTACTAATCAATGAATGGGCTAATAAACAGAAACTCAAATTTAATATAGAAAAAACATCATACACACTGTTTACAAGACAAAGACACACACCTACCTTAGACATTAAATTAAATGGTGTGACATTACAAGAAAAACATATCAAAATATCTTGGACTTCACATTGACAGGAAATTGAAATGGAACTATCACATTACTAACTTACAAACAAGACTGCTTTCAATAATAAACGGACTCTCGATGGCTGCTAGAGTGTCCTGGGGTCTTAAATCCGACGCTCTGACCACAATATACAAAGGGGCGATCGTTCCCATATTGACGTATGGAATTGAAATATGGGGCCATGCCTTGGTCGTGAAAAGAAATGTCAAAAAATTAGAAAGAGTGCAAAGGCTAATTGCGATAAAAATTGCTAAAGGATATCGTACTTTATCTTATGAGGCTTCATGTGTATTAGCAGACACTTTGCCAATTTACATCAAAGCTGAGCAAATGATAAGGCAACATATGTTATTGAAATTGAATGAAATCCCACAAGACTTTACATTACAAAATATTACATCAAACGAAATAGAAAAAGACGTGAGACATACTTACTGGTTACACCCAAAGGACTACATTAGACCATTAGACAACTTAGACATAACGTGGACATATCATATATACACTGACGGAAGTAAAAACAAGGATGGCGTTGGGTGTGCGTACATTATTTTAAAAGACGGCATTATTATACAGAGAGGACAATACAGACTATCACCACTATGTACAAACAATCAAGCAGAAAACTTTGCAATTACTGAGGCACTCAAAACACTGTACGACATTTCAAGTGACAGAGAGACTAGTATAATCTATACGGACAGCAAAATTAACATAGACCGCATTTACAATAACGAAAACCATAACGAACAGACTGAACAGATCAGAAGACTAATCACACAATGTAGACAGAAGAATGTAATAGTGGCAATAACATGGATAAAGGGAGACTCTGGAAATTTAGGAAATGACACAGCAGACCAACTTGCAAATACAGCTTCAAGAGACGAAAAGATACCTATTACATACTCTAAACTGACTAAACAGACCATTAAAACTATTTTGATAGACGAATCTTATAAAAAATGGGACGAAAGATGGACAAACACTACTAAAGGACGACAATTACATAAGTACATACCAACTGTATACCAGAGACAAAAAATAACACTTACCAATTCTAAACAAATACAATTTATATCAGAACATGGACCTACGAAGAGTTACTTGTACAAATTTAAACTAACAAACACAAATACATGTAAATGTGACGATGAGACTGAACAGACATGTGACCACCTCTTATATGACTGTACATTACTTGACGGACCAAGAACAAAACTCATCAAGTACATTACCTTACAAAACGGAACTTGGCCGACGGACAAACCGAAACTTCTACTCAAATTCAACAAGGGATTTAATGCATTTATTCAAGATTTGGACACCATTTTGTAGATATAGACCTATTGTTTACACATATGTAATGTAATGTTACATATGTTTTATTTTATTTTTATTTTTTACCTTATTTTTGTTTTTATTTAATTAATTTATTGTTCTATAACGTTTACATTTATTATATAAGAAATATTATAATGTAATGCTGAAATGTGTGTATTATCCAATGGATGGAGCACACAACATGAAAATAAATTCCCACGTTAGAGGGATACTCTGCGTGGAAAACAGGAGGCTTTTTTTTACATTAGCCCCGCATTTCAAATTAGCTTATAATCACATGATTTAAGAAATACTTCTGAGATATTAGTTTAATAACAGTTATTGTTACAATTTATTACCATTCACAGCTGTTTCAGAACGTTAGTTGGATCGTTATTGATAAACATGAATCTAATTCAGCTCTCGAGTGCTTTTTCAAGTGAATCAGAGGCTTTGAAATTTTACCAGGATTTCTGGATTATTCACAGAAAGGGGACCTGCACTAATGGGCATTACATGAAGTTGTTTAGTACAGCTGATGTATGGCCCAGATGGAGATGCAATAAGTTGCAGAAATGAAATCAGCGTCCTTAAGGACATGGTTTGAGAATAGTCGCATTCCCTTGACGAAATCATTACTATTAATCGATGCGTGGGCAAATGAATATTCCAGTATTAAGTTGGACAAGAAATAACTGGGGATATCTTGTAAGACTGTTGTTGTTTGGAAGAATATGCTCCGGGAGATTTCTGATAATGAAATTTTAGCCAATCCTATGATGATTGGGGGCGAGGGACTTACCGTCCAATTTGATGAAACATGATATACGAAAAGGAAGTACAATGTTGGCCGAATTTATCCTCAACAATGGGTATTTGGAGGTGTGTGACGAGAAAGCAGAGAGTGCTTTCTATATGCCGTCATTAACAGGAGCAAGGAAACATTGATAGAGTGCATAATCCATTCTATTAGGCCTGCAACAACAATACAATGGGTATTTGGAGGTGTGTGCCGAGAAAGAAGAGAGTGCTTTCTATATGCCGACATTAACAGGAGCAAGGAAACATTGACAGAGTGCATAATCCATTCTATTAGGCCTGCAACAACAATACAATGGGTATTTGGAGGTGTGTGCCGAGAAAGCAGAGAGTGCTTTCTATATGCCGTCATTAACAGGAGCAAGGAAACATTGATAGAGTGCATAATCCATTCTATTAGGCCTGCAACAACAATACAATGGGTATTTGGAGGTGTGTGCCGAGAAAGAAGAGAGTGCTTTCTATATGCCGACATTAACAGGAGCAAGGAAACATTGGCAGAGTGCATAATCCATTCTATTAGGCCTGCAACAACAATACAATGGGTATTTGGAGGTGTGTGCCGAGAAAGCAGAGAGTGCTTTCTATATGCCGTCATTAACAGGATCAAGGAAACATTGGCAGAGTGCATAATCCATTCTATTAGGCCTGCAACAACAATACAATGGGTATTTGGAGCTGTGTGCCGAGAAAGCAGAGAGTGCTTTCTATATGCCGTCATTAACAGGATCAAGGAAACATTGGCAGAGTGCATAATCCATTCCATTAGGCCTGCAACAACAATACAATGGGTATTTGGAGGTGTGTGACGAGAAAGCAGAGAGTGCTTTCTATATGCCGTCATTAACAGGAGCAAGGAAACATTGACAGAGTGCATAATCCATTCCATTAGGCCTGAAACAACAATACAATGGGTATTTGGAGGTGTGTGACGAGAAAGCAGAGAGTGCTTTCTATATGCCGTCATTAACAGGAGCAAGGAAACATTGACAGGGTGCATAATCCATTCTATTAGGCCTGCAACAACAATACAATGGGTATTTGGAGGTGTGTGCCGAGAAAGAAGAGAGTGCTTTCTATATGCCGACATTAACAGGAGCAAGGAAACATTGATAGAGTGCATAATCCATTCCATTAGGCCTGCAACAACAATACAATGGGTATTTGGAGGTGTGTGCCGAGAAAGAAGAGAGTGCTTTCTATATGCCGACATTAACAGGAGCAAGGAAACATTGATAGAGTGCATAATCCATTCTATTAGGCCTGCAACAACAATACAATGGGTATTTGGAAGTGTGTGCCGAGAAAGCTGAGAGTGCTTTCTATATGCCGTCATTAACAGGAGCAAGGAAACATTGATAGAGTGCATAATCCATTCCATTAGGCCTGCAACAACAATACAATGGGTATTTGGAGGTGTGTGCCGAGAAAGAAGAGAGTGCTTTCTATATGCCGACATTAACAGGAGCAAGGAAACATTGGCAGAGTGCATAATCCATTCTATTAGGCCTGCAACAACAATACAATGGGTATTTGGAGGTGTGAGCCGAGACAGCAGAGTGCTTTCTATATGCCGTCATTAACAGGAGCAAGGAAACATTGACAGAGTGCATAATCCATTCTATTAGGCCTGCAACAACAATACAATGGGTATTTGGAGGTGTGTGCCGAGAAAGCAGAGTGCTTTCTATATGCCGTCATTAACAGGAGCAAGGAAACATTGACAGGGTGCATAATCCATTCTATTAGGCCTGCAACAACAATACAATGGGTATTTGGAGGTGTGTGCCGAGAAAGCAGAGAGTGCTTTCTATATGCTGTCCCTAATAGAAGCAAGGAAACATTGGCGGAGTGCATAATCCATTCCATTAGGCCTGCAACAACAATACAATGGGTATTTGGAGGTGTGTGCCGAGAAAGAAGAGAGTGCTTTCTATATGCCGTCATTAACAGGAGCAAGGAAACATTGGCAGAGTGCATAATCCATTCAATTAGGCCTGCAACAACAATACAATGGGTATTTGGAGGTATGTGCCAAGAAAGCAGAGAGTGCTTTCTATATGCCGTCATAAACAGGAGCAAGGAAACATTGACAGAGTGCATAATCCATTCTATTAGGCCTGCAACAACAATACAATGGGTATTTGGAGGTGTGTGCCGAGAAAGAAGAGAGTGCTTTCTATATGCCGTCATTAACAGGAGCAAGGAAACATTGGCAGAGTGCATAATCCATTCTATTAGGCCTGCAACAACAATACAATGGGTATTTGGAGGTGTGTGCCGAGAAAGCAGAGAGTGCTTTCTATATGCCGACATTAACAGGAGCAAGGAAACATTGATAGAGTGCATAATCCATTCCATTAGGCCTGCAACAACAATACAATGGGTATTTGGAGGTGTGTGCCGAGAAAGAAGAGAGTGCTTTCTATATGCCGACATTAACAGGAGCAAGGAAACATTGACAGAGTGCATAATCCATTCTATTAGGCCTGCAACAACAATACAATGGGTATTTGGAGGTGTGTGCCGAGAAAGCAGAGAGTGCTTTCTATATGCCGTCATTAACAGGAGCAAGGAAACATTGATAGAGTGCATAATCCATTCTATTAGGCCTGCAACAACTATACAATGGGTATTTGGAGGTGTGTGCCGAGAAAGCAGAGAGTGCTTTCTATATGCCGTCATTAACAGGAGCAAGGAAACATTGACAGAGTGCATAATCCATTCCATTAGGCCTGCAACAACAATACAATGGGTATTTGGAGGTGTGTGCCGAGAAAGCAGAGAGTGCTTTCTATATGCCGACATTAACAGGAGCAAGGAAACATTGATAGAGTGCATAATCCATTCCATTAGGCCTGCAACAACAATACAATGGGTATTTGGAGGTGTGTGACGAGAAAGCAGAGAGTGCTTTCTATATGCCGTCATTAACAGGAGCAAGGAAACATTGACAGAGTGCTGGATATACTCTGACTGCTGGAGGTTATATCGGCGACTAAAAAAAGTAACAGGAATGAAATATAAACATTTTACTCTACCACTCTAAAATAAAATAAAATCCTTAGTCCCACCCTGGCTAGAAAAAGGTGGTAACCTGTAGATAACCCGTCCCAATTAGCCTTAGTTGGAATAAGTGGACGTTAATAAATAGTAATAAACTAACCACTTTAAAAGTTTCATTGATATGAAAATTGGGGCACATACACAACGTGTGGAATCATTGTGGTCCTCACTAAATCGTAGAAATAAACGTGAATGTGGAACAAGGAGAACAATGGTAGACTCCTACATATGTGAGTTGGTCTGGCGAAGAAGGCATCAAAACGATGACTTATTTAATGCAATATTATCAAGTATGAGGGTTTATCCGCCACCAAAATAATGTTATTTTTGTTAATTTTATACTTGTTATAAATGTGGTTCAGTTTCGCTTAAAACTGTATTTTATCAATGTTTATAATAGTTTATTAGTAAGAGTTTTATCACTGGTATTTCTAGAATCACGTGATTATAACCTAATTGGAAATGCGGGGCTAATTTAAAAAAAAAGTCCGTCACGCGGGCGCTGCGTAAACTAAGCAGATTTCCCACGTGATGTTTTACAATAGAGAAATTTCATGAGAGACGAGCAGTTAAGGAAACGGTCGAAATAGTTTTTGGCGGGAAAGTCACTCGTCCGTTAGCCGCCTAGATTTAATAAAAATGCAAATATCTCGGTTAATATTACAGATAGAGTCTAAATGTATATAACAATATACATTGGATCGACGATCAAACAAAAATTGCGACCACTAGAGCGGTAACAGACAAATATATAGATAGATAGATCTATATATATATATATATATATATATATATATATATATATATATATATTTATACATACAGATTTGAACGGACCTCATTTTTGTCATCTACTAGGTAGGATCGATGGACATTTGAAGAAAAATTTCGAAAATTCCGTCATGAGTACAGCCTTAATAGCTGATTTCCCTTAAGGGAAATCTGCTAATACCCTATTTATATACTGCGGCAGTAAATAATGGCATCTACAGGAGACAGGCTGTTCGTTATCATTCTTATCAGGATCACAGCTAATCACAAACCAACCCGTCCAAAATATCACTCTACAGTTCTGAAAATCGTATAATCTCAAATGTTCTATATTGTTGAGTAAATAATGAAACGTGATTCACGCAGGGGCTGCGTAAACTAAGCAGATTTTCTTAAGTGCAGGTGTGACTCACTCCTAATCTCATATCAACGCGAACTCTTTACTGTCTGTAAAAAACCGGTTGGAAGAGGGACGAGAGGGAGGGCGGGTGAAGACAGAAAACAAGGCTGTACGAATAACTCGCTTATTACTTGAGTTAAGAAAACGTTCGTCACGCAGGAGCTGCGTAGACTAAGCAGATTTCCCACGTGATGTTTTACAATAGTGAAATCTGCCCAATAACAAGTATAACAGTAAGGGATCTCTAAACTTATTCACGAGGGACGATCAGTTACGAAAACGGCCGCCAGAGCTCTCTTTGGAAAGTACGGAACAGCCCACTCCTGCCGACCACACACAGAGTATAAATGCAAATATCTCGGTTAATATTCAAGATACAGAATAAACGTATATAACAATATTTATAGTAAATTTAATTTGCAAAAAGATTCTATACAATTTTTCGATCCGACGCATAATAACGGAGATATTTTGAATTTTAAAAAATCCCCCCTCTAAACCCCCCCTCCCACTGGTCCGATTTCAGCCATTAACGAACTTGATCTTCCTTTTTACATAAAACGATTAAATTCCGAGTTTGGTAACGATCAAAAAAAAATTTAGAGCGTTAACAGACAAATATATATATATATATATATATATATATATATATATATATATATATAATTTTGAACGGACCACATTTTCGTCATCTCCTGTGTAGGATCGATGGACATTTGAAATTTTTCGAAACTCGCGTCATGAGAACGGCCTCAATAGCTGATTTCCCTTAAGGGAAATCTGCTAGAAGTGCTTAGAATTTTTTTTTTTTTTTTTTTTTTTTGACCGACGCTTCATGAGAACCTCAGTAACTGATTTTTCTTGAGAAAAATCTGCTAAAAAACGGAGAGCATCCCTCATAGCATATTTTGTTGTAATTTTTTTCTCCCAAGGGCAATTCATCGTCTTATAATCGCAAGAAGTCAAAGCAAGAAGACGACTTGATGGTCTATAAATCACAGCTGGTATATTGTACCACTGACGCTTTGGAAATGTAACAACAAACAATTAAGTTCTGTTTGGGTTTATGTATCGACGACCATCCAGAAAAGTGGGGAGAGCAAACAAAAATATTTGGTTCATAAGGCCCTGAATTATGTGCAGGTAAAGAAATCTTTGGAAGGTTTTTGGCGGAAAAGCCCCTGTCCCTTTTCAGGAAAGAACATCCCTATTTGCATATTTCGTTATTAATGTTTCCGGGGGGGGGGGAGCAATACATCATCTTATAATCGGTAGAAGGGAAGGCAAGAAGACACGACTACTTGATGGTATATAGATCACTGACGAGGGGTATTATCATATGAGGTATGCCTGATGCACTGGCCAGCTGATAAATGCGAGGGCATTAGCAAGATTGATGCAGGCACTAAGGTGGCCCGAGGGGTGGGGGTAGCACTAAGGTGGCCCGAGGGGTGGGGGTAGCTCTGCATACTTTATCAATCAACTCCTCACTTTGCATCTTGAGCCTTTTACAATCCCCCAATTCGTCAAAAATCACTTTATCCTATTTTATTAAAATTTCATCAAAAATGAATAATATAATTAACTTTTAAATTGATTTAATTGATGATGTTTCTAGGATATTTAAAAGTTAATCTGGTAATGAGGTCCCACAACATAATACCCAGTGAAAATCGCATGCCGAATTTTTGGAATGATAGCGGATGATTTCATTGCACATTTCTCAATAAGGAACCTATGGTTGCTGTATTTATATCATGTTTTTAAAAATATTAGCACTTTTTTTTTAAACAATCTCTCTCCTCCTCTCTCTCTCTCTCTCTCTCTCTCTCTCTTATACTTCTCTTGCCCCCGCTTTACCTTTGTGCGTCCCCATACCAGTGGTTCATCCAATTTCTAATCTCCTCCTCGCAGCCATTTGCTGCATATTTACATCGTGGGCCGAAATTTTCAAATGGGCTCACTTCCTCTGTTCAGTCAGACTCCAATAATTCCCTAATTAAACTATCTTATCTACATATTATACATATAACCTACCTTATTTATTTGTCGTAGATAAATATAACCTATCTTATCTATTTATCGTAGATATAACCTATCTTACCTTTATATTACAAGTTCTTTTTGGCATTCAGAACTTTTTTGCAAATTGCACGAATGCCTTCCTTATATCATCGGTCTGGATCAGTTTTTGAAGAGTATCCGGAGGCCAATAAAGCAACGAGTATTCCCTGCTAACATAAGTCATGCATTGGAGTGGAATGGACACTCAAAAATAATGTGCTTCACCGTTTCTACAACTTGGGTCAGATCTCATGTTGAAATAGTGCAGCTTATAGTTGAGGTCTCCAAATCCCGTAAAGAGCTTGACTACTTCATGCTCGAGAAGAAACTCAGACCTATTGATGCTCCACCGTTCGTACGTTTGGGATGAAATCGTTCGTAATTCTTCCTTATGAAGAACATTGGCACCTCTCGTGCCACTAAATCGTTGCTGAATTAGATAAAGCATCCTATTCTTAGGTGCAACTAGAGTTCTACCGGTAGTTGCCCTGCAATCACTTGAAGTGCGTCCGTAGATACTGTTTTGTATGCTCTGGTCCACCATTAGCAATGCCTTCCTCTGGTTCTTTACAAGCATCTTCACTTGGGTCTTGGTTGGCTTCAAGAACCATGCAGGAGCTGAATATGCAAGTATTGGCAAATATAGAGCTTTGTACAGACTAACTCTGTTCCTGGTACTAATTCCCCACGTGTTCCTCTCAATTGATGCCAAATTATCATACCGTCTGCATATTTTTCCTGTCAGGTCTTCCATGTGCTGCTTGAGGTCCAGCCTCTCTCCAAAGGTAGTACCCAGGTACTTCACACTTTCAGAGAGATGTATGGACACGCCATTGACCGTAACACTGAAAGCTCTTCATGGCTTAATATGTCCTTTAAATTGCAGAATTTTGGTCTTACTGAGATTTAGTTTCAGCTTTTGCTCTGCGCACCACTGATTCGTTACGATCATTGCCTGGTTTACCTTCTTCATCAGCAAAACTCTTGTAACTCCTTCTATTCAAGGCCAGGTCGTCTACAAAGGAAATGACCGTGAAGCCTTGAAACCCCAGTCTCTCCAACAATTCACTATACAACAGGTTCCACATGTACGACCAAGGACTGAACCCTGAGGTCAGCCTTTTGAGACACCCTCCCACTAGAGAAGGCAATGAATGTTTTCCTGTCTTTCAAATAGCTTTGAAAAAGTCTGTACACATTTCGAGAGCACTGAATTCTTTTGAGACTGTTAAATATCGAAGGCCACCACAAGTTGTCAAACTCCCCGCTTATCAATGAAAATGCCCAGAACATATCTGGAGCCGTTAGTTGACCTAAATAAGAGACCATAAATGGCGTCGGTAGTTTGCCTTTCTCTGACACCTCCGTAATGTTGCTGCGACGTTGCGTTCCTCAGCTTTTGTCGAAGAGTGGTTACGATTAGCCTTTCCAGGACCTTCCCCAATGTTGGCAACAGACTAATAGCCCTGTAAGCTCCTGGATGAGCATCTCTATTTCCGGGCTTTGGCATCGCCACAACCTCGGCTTCCTTCCACAGAGTTGCGAATATTCCTTTCCTAAGGCACCTGTTATAAAGATATTCCAAAATAGATATCAACGAGTCCATACATTCCTTGATGATCACCCCTTCGATGTAGTCTGGTCCAAGAGTTTTCTTCAGCTTCATGGCGCCGGTTCCCATTTCAACATCTAAGGCATCCCATTCCGGAGCGAATAAATACTACACAAATACATGATACATTTCCTCTGTTTGTGCAGTCTCCTTGGCAGCCCTTCTCCTTATCGTTTTCAAAAGAGTATCCTCATCAGGCAAATCCTTTGGGAAGGAGTATTCCAAAATGAGTCGTACTGCCTCAGCTCATGTACTTGTGATTATACCATTTCTCCGCTGAAAGACATCATATAGTCGATGTTAGACAACTTTTTCTGAGCCACCTTGTATGGTAAACCGAAGGGCCATCATTGGACACGTCCTACACAAATGATTGGCAGCTTCTTCTCTCCTGGGCTTCCTCTAAGGAATGAAACCTGACCCTTAATGCCTTGAACTCCGCCATTAGAGTCTTCCTTTTGTCTGGGTCCCGTGATCTCCTAAGTGCCTTCAATGTACTAACGATCTTTCGAGTGGCGTTCCCAGAGAAGAATCTGGTCAAAGACTTGTATGATAGCTGACCTTAAGCTGTTAGTTTGTCGTCAACATCCCTGTACTGCCTGAGAGCGCTTAGGCGCTAAGCATCATTTTCTTTCAATGCGAGGTAATTAGCCTTGCATGTATTCCACCTACTTCTCAGGTGCTGATCTTCTACTCCGTTGACAGCAATCACGATCCTTAAGACACAGTGATCACTGCTGGCCCAGTCTTCCATTACATCCCAGATTTTAACTACCAGTGCAAATCTGTGCTTACTAGAGTTAGATCGATGTGCGAGGAACCATCCCTGAAAGGTTGATTGAGATGCTGAGTCATTGATTAGAACAAGGTTTCGCAGTGCTATAAATTCCTCTATTAGCGAACCCTTTCTGTCTGTGAAGGAGGAACCTAAAGCTGTACAGTGCGACATTAAAGTCGCCTACAATTATGATGTTTCCTGGGATGTGGTCTAATACTTCCTCAAGCTCCAATACTATCTCTACTGTAGGAACGGAAAACAAACATCATTTATTGCAAATTTTATGTACTATGAATATTGTTTATATACATTTACTCTTTATCTTAAATGTTAATCGAGATATTTGCATTGTTTAGTTTTCGGCTTTCATCAAAGCCCCACTCCTACTCATGTCACATAAACAATACTCTGTTTTATAATAATCCGTTTTATCCGAAGCTTATTTACCGGTCATTGTTTTCAAGACTCATTTATTATACGAAATACGTTCTGTTGACCCCCCCCCTCTCCCTAGTTAATAGTTTTCAATAAAATTAATATATTATATTATGATGTATTCTAGAGAGAGAGTAGGGTGAGAGAGTAGGGAAGTGAGTTGGTGACTGAATGAGCTGGTGAGTAAGAGACTGAGTCCTTCCCAATGAGGGAATGCAAGTAGATCTGTAAATAGTTTTTAGCTATACCTCAATGGATCTCTCACTCTCCGTATTTTATTTTAGGATTTGGCTTAAGTACATTTATTATGTTCAATTCTGTTAGATATTTATTTTGTATTTTTATTTATTGATATTAATATGATTAATGACCCTGTTGCAATGTATAGAGATTTTATTGATGTTATTGTTTTTCATGTGTAGCTCTGAAGATGGAGACAATAGTCGTCGAATGCACTTAGCGCTGAAATAAAAAAAATTAGTGAAGAATTGGACTTCCCTCTCCAAGAAAAAGCTTACTCACCCCACATCTCACCAACCCAAACACGCAGTCACTTACCCAAAAACCGTTCACTCACTAACTCACTAACACACTCAACCATTCAATCACCTTCAATCTATCTTCAACAAATATTGAAGACAGTGAACTCTTAAATAAAAAATAATGTTATTATTAACAAATCCACAGCAACGACGGGTATAAATTCTAAACGCTGGGATGGGGAAACGTCAAAAAATTGTGGAAAGCAAAGCCTCGCCAAAAAAATACCATCTTCATTCAGCCTCAAATGAATTCCCGGAAGAAGCCGGGTACCTTAGCTAGTATATATATATATATATATATATATATATATATATATATATGTGTGTGTGTGTGTGTGTGTGTGTGTGTGTCTGTTACCGCTCTTGGGGTCGGAATTTTTAGTTGGTCGTTAACAAATTTGATATTTAGTCGTTTAATGTAAAAAGAAAGATCAAGTTCGTTAACGGCTGAAATCGGATCAAGGGGAGGGGGGTGTTTAGAGGGGAAGAATTTTGAAAATTCGAAATATCATCGTTACTATAAGTCGAGGGGGGGGGGGGACTTAGGTTTACCGTGCGAGTTAGGGCGTTGGTCTTAATCTCGCGTGGTAGACGTAGAGTGGCGGGTTCGATTCCCACCCTGGGTAGTAGAAATTTATTTAGTGACGGTCTCATTAAATACACATTGGGCCCACCCTGGCTAGAAAAGGGTGGTAACCAGTAGATAACCCTTACTGATTAGCCACAGTTGCATAAAGTGGACGTAAATAATAATGAACATAAAAAAAAATCTGTAAGTCGGATCGAAAAAGTGTATAGAACCAATTGTATTACAAATTAAATGTACTTTAAATATTGTTAAATACATTTATTGACTATCTTGAATACTAACCTAGATATTTGAGTTTTCATTTAACTATAACTTTGTGAGATATATGCAAATATGTTCTGTTGACCCCCCCTCTTTTGTTTTTGGATTACTAAAATTTGAGTGATTGAGATGAAACTGATTTTGATTTATTACAAATTGCAGCACAAGCTTACTAAAGCTTTTTTTCAATAAAATTAATATGTTATATTCAGATATATTTCATTAATTGTTTGTCTTTCCGGTCTATCTATGCAGATCTACGAGGCTGGCTTGCCTATTTGTTTACAATTCTACCGCTTTCCATTGTAGAGATTATTAACTTGTATTGTAAATTTACTGAGCATTCACGGTAGTGTTACCTGTATGTATATTTTATCTATTGCAAACCTTCGCGTGGGAAATCTGCTTAGTTTACGCAGCCCCTGCGTGACGGACTTTTTATTTACTTACGATACAGTCTCTAGCTTTTGAACTTGCTTCCAGTTGATGCTGGCGGTTGTGCTAGCTTGATGATGTGTAGTTGATGGTCGGCTGATGCAGTTCACAGTAACAACAACAAGCATGTAGCTTCTACTGCACAACACTAGTAACTAACGCGTTTAACTTTTTTATTTGAGAGTTAGGTTAACTGGTAACCAGCGGCAACGCGACACAGCTACTACAAGGTGACACACGTGGGAAATCTCCTTAAGCTCCTGCGGGAGAGACTTTTTTTCTTAGTGCTTTACAGTGTATTGAGCCTGTGTCAAAAATGTCCTTTTACAACGGGATTTGGGGACTAACTAGGTATAAATTGTAAGTTAGAGTCGATTAGGGAGGGTGAGATATAAATGGCTGAATAATGGAGGGGTATTAGAGACCCCATCTGGACATTAGAACGGCCTGATTGATGTTGGCCGCCCATTTGCTTACTAGCCGATCAATCAAACCGTGTCAACATGGTCTATTTAAATGGGCCAACTAAATGGTACTCAGCAAACCCCAATACTGTGAGTATTTGCACACAAGGTGTCTCTTGCTCCTATTGTTGTTTGTTCAACAATGCCTTTCTGCCAATGGCTTTAATAACCACAGCTTGACTCTATTTCCAAACAACGGGGCCGTATTTGAGTAGCAGCTTGACAACAGCTGGTATAGGCGTTTGCTCAACCTGTCAAATATTGACATGCCACCTAGCCGACGAACCAAACACTAGCCATCACACTCTCATATGCACTGCGCTAATACAGGCTTGCATTATTTTTTGTTTATTACTGAGCTTCTATGTCTTATGTTATCACGTGATCCAAAGAAAAATTAATAAAACAACACTCTTCCTTGGCAAATCAAGATCGTTTCTATTTCAAATTAAAAAGCTAATTATATTTAATCTAAATTTTAAATTCATTTTAGATACATATTTCATTTTAATTAACAATTTATTTATTTTTATTATATTCTGTTTAATATGTTTTATTTGATTTCCCTATTATTACCTTTCCTACTAGTTTCCTTTTTCAATTATCACGTTTTAGTTTTTTTGTTTTTTTTAATTAATTTTGGAATCTTTTGTTTGTTCCTTTTTTGTGTTTGATTTCTATTTATTGTTCAATTTCTATTTTTTGTGTTCCATTTATGTGTTTTCTGTTCCATTTTTGTTTTCTGTTTATGTTTTGTATTCCATGTCTGTTTTTGGGTTTCCATTTGGTTTTGGTGTTCCATTTCTATTTTTTGTTTTCCATTTTGTTTTTGTGTTCCATATCTGTTTTTGTGTTCCATTTCTGTTTTTTGTTTCTCCATTCCTGTTTTCCGTTCCAATTTTCTTTTGTGTTCCATTTCTGTTTTTAGTATCCCATTTCTATTTTTGTGTTGCATTTCTGTTTTTCATGTTCAATGTCTGATTCGTGTTCAATTTCTGTTATATTGTTTTACTTTCGTTTAAATTCATTTTGTTCCGATTTTTAATTTTATAGAGTTTTTTTTTACTGAGCAACAGCTGCGAAGTTCAAAATAAATAAATAAATTAAAACAAATATTTCAAATTAAGATTTACTGTACACAACTAATATAATAAATACAATAATTACCACTCTTAACTGACGTAATGAGATATGACGTAATGAACTTCAGATGGCATCATATCCAAAAATGCATTAATTCACTAATACGTAAAATAAGATTAATAATGAACTACGATTTTCAATTTTTATACATTACTGTCAGAACTCAAACTTAGTTAACATGAAAAAAGGTCCGGCACGGGCTGCATAAACTAAGCAGATTTCCCCTCGTCAGACACTAAACATCTCATCTCATTTCACTATTTATATTTATTATATAAAGCTCCGCAACTATGGCGACTTGGCTCTTCTTAAACATGGGGGGGAAAACAAAACTAAAACAAGTAATCTAAATAACAGAAATGAAACACGAAATAATATAAACAGTAAAACTAAGGAAAAGTAACATAAGACACTAAAAGAAACACCAATACAACATAGATCTAAAAAAGAGTGGTAAATAAATAAGTGAAAAGAACATTTAGACACTTTAACTTAGAAACAAAGACTATTCATAAAAACAGGCGTCATTCAAATTTAAACACGTGTCTCACGCAAACAACCACAAACACATGCGCACACACATTAACAATTTTAAAATATGTAATTAAATATTGTTAAACTGCACAATTGTTTTTAAATATGTAAGAATCTTGTGAGGACGACTTCGTCTCTTTTAGCAGATTTTCCTAAAGGGAAATCAGCTATTGAGGTCGTACTCATGACGCGATTTTCGACATTTTTCTTCAAATGTCCATCGATCCTACCCAAGAGATGACGAAAATGAAGTCCGTTCAAAACTGTGTGTGTATATATATATATATATATATAGATATATATATATATATATATATATATATATATATATTTGTTACCGCTCTAGCGGTCGCAATTTTTGTTTAATCGTCACCAAACTCGGTAATTAATCGTTTTACGTAAAAAGTAAGATCAATTTTGTTAACGACTGAAATCAGATCAGTTGGGGGGGGGGTGATTTGGGTGGGGGGGGATTTCGAAAATCCGATATATCTCCGTTACTAGGTCGGATCGAAAAATTGTATAGAACCAATCTTATTGCCAAGTAAATTGACTATAATTATTGTCTTAAACATTTACTCTCTATCTTGAATATTAACCGAGATATTTGCATTTTTTTAAGTGTAACGGGCGAGCTATTCATCGCCGAAAGCTAGTTCGGCCGTTTCCGTAACTGATCAGCACTCGTATGGAGATTTCTTTATTTTATAACTTTATGTGGGAAAACTGCTTAGTTTACGCAGCCCCTGCGTGACGGACTTATTTGAATCTACGTATTGTCTCTTTGGCCATCCTGTAGCATGGCGTTTTATTTCCAATAGTTTGTTGTCAGTACGTTACCTGTGTTGTTCCGTGTATTTGAGTATTTTTGTTTGTTTGCTGGTGTGAGCGTAGTTATTTTTGGTGCTAATTTTGCATGTTTTTCAATATCAGTCATTTCTGTAATGTCCTTGTGTCCGGGGAACCACAACATTTTAAAATTGCAAGTAGTTAGTGCGTGTATTAGTTTAAGTATTTTTGTAATTAGTGGATGATTGGAGTAGATGCTTCCCATGGAAAGTAAAGAACTTAAAGAGTCATTGTCACCATTTATATACTCTTTCTAGTTGTAAGAAACTTTTAACATAATTTGTAATGAACTCCATACTTATAGAAAAACTCAGACATTATAAGTGGAGGTCTAGTCAGGCAGAAAACATAATAATAGATATAACTCGCGATGTGGGTTCGTTACTGGCAATAAAAAATGAATTTACTCTCACAATCCTAAAAAGTCCGTCACGCAGGGGCTGTGTAAATTTAATAGATTCCCCACGTAAAGTTTTGCAATAGATAAATCTACACACTGGAACAGATAATACCACCGTGAATATTAAGTGAATAAGTACAAACAGTAATGAGAATTCTTTCGGTCAATTTGATTTTCAATAGCCCTCAAAATGGAAAGCGTCTGAATTGTAAACAAACAGGTCGGCCACCTTTCAGAGACATAGTGATAGATAGAAATATTCTTCACCGGAAGAAAAACAATTACTGAAATATATCTGAATATGATGCATTCATTTTATTGACTTCATCTAGTATGTAATTCATAATGAATCAGAATAATTTTTATCTGGATCTCTCAAATTTTAGTAATCCAAGAATTAAAGACTGGGGAGGGGGGTTTCACAGAAGGCATTTGCATGCATCTCCTATAATAAAATAAAACAATATATGGTTTTTAAGCTTCAAATAAAGTGGTTTATAATATAAATGAGTATTGTTTATCTGACATGAGTAGGAGTAGGGTTTTGATCTGCTGACCAAGTGACTGCACACTCCAGTTTTTCCATGTTCCAAGAACTCTATCAAGCCCAAGGCTTTTTTGCATTTGGAGTAAAATATTCATTTTGGAGCTCACTAGTTACAGGACGGCCATTGAGGAAGAGAAATGGTGGAATTCCATTGAAATCAACCTGGTTCATCCATCTATCTGCCTTCTCCATCACGCTGTATGTCATATTACTTCATTGACGTGGATCGATTCTCACTAATGACGACCATCATTTTTTTTTTATTGTTCGTTTGTATAGTCACATTAGCAGTTAGAAAGTTAATATTATGTAATTTTAGCTTTATTTAAAAAATACAAAATTATTTAAGGTCCAAGACCGTATAAGAAATTGATTCAATGCACTTTTGTTTTTCTATTAATGAGAAAACATTAATTTCATGTGATTTATTCAAATAATCAATTTTTGATATTACTAATTAGCAGTTAATTTATAACTAACCTTCATAGCTCAGTTGAGTTAATTTATTTATTATTTATTAACGTCCACTATTTGCAACTAAGGCTAATCGGGACGGGTTATGTACAGGTTACCACCCTCTCCTAGCCAGGGTGGGACTTAGGATGTTATTTAGTGAATTCCGTCACTTCATAATTTCCTTTGCCCAGGCGGGAATCGAACTCGCCACTGAGTTAATTTAGTTCATTTATTTGTAAGCATATTTAGCATCAATATTATTTTTCAAAAGAAATACAGTATAATTTTATGTTTATCAACAACCCTGCCTATTTATATATATATATATATATATATATATATATATATATATATATATACTAGCTAAGGTACCCGGCGATGCCCGGGAAATCATTGCTGACTGACTAATGATTGTATTTTTATAGCAAGACTTCAATGTGTACAATTGCACTTCCCTCCACGATGTATTGTTTTTTCAAAACAGCCAATCCTAAAGTGTAACTTTCAGGGTTAATAGAATAGAAATTTTAGTTTTGAAGAATATATGAAAATGGGTTCCTAATCTATCCCTCAAGACTTTTTGACACACGGTTTTTGAATAATTAAAACCATAATCATGGGTAGCATTTATCACAATTAAATATCTTCTATAATGAACATATTTCCTGCCAAAAATCAAACCAAGCACATATAGTTTTAGCATAGTTTTATACATAAGATTATATTCGTATTAGTAAGCCTCAGTGGAAATCACTTCCCGTCGTGGCAGCATTCCACAGGAAATAACTAAACTCAATTACCTCCCGTCCATTTCCGCTCTCGCAAGAGCGGTATCATCGTTGTTTTCCTTAGAATATTGCTTCAGAATATTATTTTAATAATTTATCTCCCTGATGGAACTAAAAAATAGATCCCTAAAAATAATTTCATTTATGTTCAAAAAGCTAGATGAGGGGAAGAGAGCCCCGCTGCAACCTAGTAATACTTTAAACATTCATATCGAGTATATATTAAATACCAGAAATGCTCTTATAGTTTATATTCTATTAGAACTAAATAACAAAGTTATAGGGAAAATAAATAAATAAGGAGGCGACGGAGATTTATAAGCTCACTAATCCGAATCATACTTGCAACTATCATATAAGACTAAAACATAACATCTTGTTATAATATGCATTTATTAAAAACACTTAAATAAGCACTAATAAAATTATTGACTCCTGCTATGGATTTAGCGTATATGCCGTGTTAACTTCATTTACGGCAAAAGTGAATACAACAAAAGTTACTTTAAATAACAAAAGTAAACAACTTTTGCTATGTGTACGTTAGTTACATTAGCACGGTTCAATCGTTTGTGCTCAACAAAATTGTTGGCTTCCGCTTTAGTTTTTAACGCATATCTCGTTTATGTTATACAGCAAAAGTGAATATAACCAAAGTTACTTTAAATAACAAAATAAACAACTTTTGTCATGTGCATATTTGCAGAAAAACCAGTAGAAAAAGAAATATCGCTATTTTTAATTTCAGGCCTCCCTTATAACCCCCACTCCTGCCCGTCCCTAGAAATATTGGTATGGCTTATGATAATTAAGGTGTCAGAGATAATACACATACCCAGTTTTATTTAGTTGGTGGACTCTTTTGTGCCAAATAATATTCTTGACACCCGCAATAATTTTTAGCGTATAACGCCTTTATAATTCGGTATTCGACGATAGTGTATATAACAAAAGTTTCTTTAAATAACAAAATAAACAACTTTTGTTATGTGCATATTTGCAGAAACACCATTAGGAAACGGAATATCTCTATTTTTAATTTCTGGCGTCCCTTATAACCCCCACTCCAGCTCGTTCCTAGAAATGCTTGTATGGCTTATTATAAGGAAGGCGTTAGTGCTAATACACATACCGAGTTTTATTTAGTTCGGTTGAGTCTTTGTACCAAATAAAATTGTTGACTCCCCCTATAATGTTTAGCGTATAACACCTTTATAGTTCGGTATACGAAAAAAGTGTACATAACAAAAGTTACTCTAAATAACAAAATAAACAACTTTTGTTATATGCATATTTTGCCAAGAAACAATAGGAAACGAAATATCGATATTTTTAATTTCAGGCCTCCCTTATAAACCCCCACTCCTGTTCGTCTCAGAGAATATTAATAAGCCTAAAGTCTAAGTTGGGTTAGTAGTAATACACATACCAAGTTTCATAAAATTCGGTTCAGCCGTTTATACGTGAAAAGGTAACAAACAAACAAACAAATAAACAAACAAACAAACAAACAAACAGACACCAAAAGAAAACAAAATGCAGTTATGGTTTCTATGGACATGTGAAACGAAAAGTTATCGTGAAATTTCGCGAAAAAAATCAATGTACAGACAGAGGTTACAATTTTATATATATATAGATATATATATATATATATATATATATATATATATATATATATATATATATTGATTAGTTTCCTATACACCAGCCTATTGTGAGATGGACTGGGCTAGGAAATGATCACTTTGTCCCGAAACCCGCCATCACATATATACACAAACATAATTTTGAACGGACATCATTTTCGTCATATCCTGGATAGTAATCGATTTCTAAAAAATCTCTTCATAGGTACAACCTCAATAGCTGATTTCCTTCAAGGGAAATCTGCTAACGCCTACTGGATTGGATGAGGACATAGCTGGCATATTAACTGGTTAAAGTCGCATGCCCTGTATCTGGTGAGAAGAATGCACTGCTTTTATTATACTTGGTAGCCTCTAATAATCCAACATGGGCAAAAACAATGCATTTAGTGGCAAGTTATCTGTGTAAAGTTACTATTTCCAATATGCCTAGAAAGTATTTCGGTAATCACGTAATGAATACGATCTCAGTATCTGATTTCCTTTAGGTGAATTCTACTAAAAAAAAAACTAAGGACATTTCTTACATTATGACGTCATTCTACAATTTATTCTATATATCTCCTGAAATAAGAAGCCTATGTAAACAGGATTTGAATCTAAAACTGGACATTATATGTTTATTGAAACTAAAAACAACCAATATGTATCCTAAAACCCAACTCAACAAGCAAACCCCTCTCTTCTAATCATGTTACATAAACAATACTCTGTTATATAATAATCCACATTAATCGAAGCTTAAATACCAAACATTGTTTTCAAGAGACCTTTATTATACGAGATACATGGTAATGTATTCTGGTGACACCCCCCCCCCCCCCGACTAAGTTCTTGGACTACTAAAATCTGATTGATTGAGATAAAAATTATTGTGATTCATTATAAATTACAATACTAGATGCAGTTTTCAACAAAATTAATATATTATATTCTGATTTATTTTAGTAATTGTTTTTCTTTCCGGTGAGAGGTTAGCAGACCTGTTTGTTTACATTTCAGACGCTTCCCGTTTGGAGGGGAAAGATTTCTTATTACCCCTTGTATTTGTTCACTTTATATTGGTGAATGGTTGTGTTGTGATACCAGTATGTAGATTTATCTATTCTTAAACTTCGTGAGGGAAATCTACTTAGATTACGCCGCCCCTGCGTGACGGACTTGTTAATGTTTTAACCATAATTTTTATTAAAGAGGGCGACTAAGACCTTATGTTCAATATATCTCATTTGTAGCTTAATGTTCATTTCTTGTCCATATTTCTTAGGTACTGAGAGAAAATCTAGAAAAGAACATTGCGAAATCTACCCATTTCACGCAGCATCATTGCATCAGACTCATTAGTTTTACATATGTGTATTTACGTTCATTTTTGTATTAGAGCTGAAAATGTTTCTATATTACAAAATAATTAAACAAAGGCGAGGTTTATAATTACAAACATTAACGAAAGGCGAAGTTTAATATTGGTAATATGACAAAGTGATTGAAACCAATGATGCCGCAGCCTGTAAACAGCAATGTGATTGGCTAGGTTTGCGGTTTAATATCTATAACAGGCAACTGCAATATAATTCCAGAGATAGAAGTCACTCAACGGATTAGTTGCCCTTTAACAGAACTTAATTATATTAATATTGGTTATTGGTTGGTTCTACTTGAAGGGCCTACCGCCTTTGATCCGTCGGTAGCTATGAGTCGCCAATAATAGGCATCTCCAGCATCTCAAATCTCTGCTTAGTCCAATGATCCAAATAGGCTCGGCTCAACCTCCTTGCTTGTTGCTCAACCTAATCTGCCCTTCATTTACTCCACATAAATAGGTATATGTAGATAGATATTTGGCAATCCCCCCTGCAGGTGGGGCACTGCGGTCCCCTACGTTTTAGCAGATTTCCCTTGAGGGAAATCTGCTATTGAGGTCGTACTCATGGAGTGATTTTCGAAATTTTTCTTCAAATGTCCATCAATTCTACCTAGGAGATGACGAAAATAAGGTCCGTTCAAAACTGTATATATATATATATATATATATATATATATATATATATATATATATATATATACTAGCTCAGATACCCGGCTTCGCACGGGAATTCATGTGAGTCTGAATGTTGTTGGTTTTTTGTTGGCAAAGCTTTACTTTGCACAATATTTCTACATTTACCCGTCCCAGTGTTTCGGATTAATACCCGTCGTTACTGTGGATTTGTTAATAATAAAATTAATTTTTTATGTGAGGCACTGTCCTCCATATTGTCATATTTCCCATTTCCTGTGCATTATGCATAGATTTAAATTATTAAGGACAAAATATATACATACTTTTGAATTATTTTTTCCCGGTAAGGTACCTGATAGTTCATATTAAAAAGAATTGTTGAGAAAATTTCTCTAAATAACAAAATAAACAACTTTTGGCATGTGCTTATTTGCAGAAAACACAATAGAAAACGAAATACCGCTTTTATTTTAGACCTCCCTTACAACCCCCACTCCTGCCCGTCCCTAGAAATGTTGGTATGGCTTGTTATAATGAAAGCGTTAGTGCTAATACACATACTGAGTTTTATTTAGTTCGGTTGATTCTTTTGTGCCAAATAAAATTTTGACTCCCGCTATAATTTTTAGCGTATAACGCCTTTATACTTCGGTATACGACGATAGTGTATATAACAAAAGTTTCTCTAAATAACAAAATAAACAGCTTTTCTTATTTGCGTATTTGCCGAAACCCCAATAGGAAACGAAATATCACTACATTTAATTTCAGGTCTCCCTTATAACCCCCACTCCTGCCCGTCCCTAGAAATCTTAGTATGGCTTATTATAAGGAAGGCGTTAGAGCTAATACGCGTATCGAGTTTTATTTATTTCGGTTGGCTCTTTTGTCCCAAATAAAATTGTTCACTTCCGCTATAGGTTTTCGCGTATATCTCGTTTATAATTCAGTATACGAAAAAAGTGTATATAACAAAAGTTATTTTAAATAACAAAATAAACAACTTTTGTTATGTTCATATTTGCGGAAAAACCAATAGGAAACGAAATATCGCTATTTTTAATTTCAGGCTTCCCTTATAACCCCCACTCCTGTTCGTCTCAGAGGATATTAATATAGCCTAAAGTTGGGTTAGTAGTAATATACATACCAAGTTTCATAAAATTTGGTTCAGCCGTTTATGCGTGAAAAGATAACAAACAAACGAACAAATAAACAAACAAATAAATAAACAAATAAACAAACAAAAAAAACAAACAGACACCAAAGAAACAAAATACAGTTATGGTGTCTATGACATGTGAAACGAAAAGTTATCGTGAAATTTCGCGAAAAAAATCAATGTACAGACAGAGGTTACAATTTTATATATGTATATATATATATATATATATATATATATATATATATATATATATATATAGAGAGAGAGAGAGAGAGAGAGAGAGATATTAGTCTGTTAACACTCTAGCGGTCGCAATTTTTGTTTGATCGTTACCAAACTCGATATTTAATCGTTTTATGTAAAAAGAAAGATCGAGTTTGTTTACGGCTGAAATCGGAGCAGGGAGAGTGGAGGTTTAAAGGGGAGGGTTTTCGAAAATTCAAAATATCTCCGTTATTATAAGTCGGATCAAACAATTAGAACCAATCTTATTGCAATTAGCATGTACTATAAATAATTTCCCCTAATTGAATCCATTATCCTGGATGGACTTGATGGCTGAAATCGGAATGAATCAATAATTGTATAGAATTAATCATAGGGCAAATTTAATTTACAATAAATATTTTTATAGAGATTCATTGATCATCTTCAGTATTACCCGGTATATTTGGATTTTTTAATCCTCTGTCTCCAGTAAACCCCCCCACTCCAACTCATGTCTCATAAACTATACTCTATATAATATAATGAACAACTTTATTTGAAGTTTAAATACCAAATAATGTTTTCAATAGATATTTACTTAATCAGGTACTTGCAAATATGGTGTGTGATGACGTCATCATTTAAGATATCTGTTCTAAATGTTATTCGGTATTTAACTGTGCCATTTACCATTAATAACCATAATAGTTGATAGCTGGAATCGGACCCGGAATTGGGGTGGAGTAGTGAAAGAATTTGGAAATTCAAAATATCTCCATCATTTTACGTAGAAATATGTGGTGAGATGGTATCACAAGTGTGTTTTACCAGCAAGTGAGAAATCTGCTTAGTTTACACAGTCACTGTGAGAGGGACTTTGTTTCGTGTCTCTAAAAGGTAAGGGGGATTACGAAATATCTCCGTTAAGTCGGATGGAAAAATTGTATTGAATCAATCTTATTGCAAATGTAATGGTCTATAAATGTTGTTATACACATTTTTCACTATCGTGATTATTAACAGAGATATTCGCATTTTTTTAGTTGTTTGCCTTCAATAAACCCCCACTCCATCTCATTCCATATTGACAGTAAGGCGTTTTATTATAAAGCACATTATTATAAGCCTGAATACAAAATATTGTTCTCTTTGAACTTTTGCGTTTTGAGGCAAAAACATTTTTATAAACCTTTTATATTTTTCAAGCTGTACGCCTCCCCTACATAATGGAATAATGGTCTAACATCCCAGCCACACTGGGAATTGGAAGCCAGTATTCCAGCTCGCAACCTTTGACTTTTAGTTCCAGCACTCTAACGACTCAGCCACACTGGGAATTGGAAGCCAGTATTCCAGCTCTTAACCTTTGACTTTTAGTTCCAGCACTCTAACGACTCAGCCACACTGGGAATTGGAAGCCAGTATTCCAGCTCGCAACCTTTGACTTTTAGTTCCAGCACTCTAACGACTCAGCCACACTGGGAATTGGAAGCCAGTATTCCAGCTCGCAACCTTTGACTTTTAGTTCCAGCACTCTAACGACTCAGCCACACTGGGAATTGGAAGCCAGTATTCCAGCTCGCAACCTTTGACTTTTAGTTCCAGCACTCTAACGACTCAGCCACACTGGGACTTGGAAGCCAGTAGTCCAGCTCGCCACCTCTGACCCGTAGTTCCAGCACTCTACCGACTCAGCCACACTGGGAATTGGAAGCCAGTATTCCAGCTCGCAACCTTTGACTTTTAGTTCCAGCACTCTAACGACTCAGCCACACTGGGAATTGGAAGCCAGTATTCCAGCTCGCAACCTTTTACTTTTAGTTCCAGCACTCTAACGACTCAGCCACACTGGGAATTGGAAGCCAGTATTCCAGCTCGCAACCTTTGACTTTTAGTTCCAGCACTCTAACGACTCAGCCACACTGGGAATTGGAAGCCAGTATTCCAGCTCGCAACCTTTGACTTTTAGTTCCAGCACTCTAACGACTCAGCCACACTGGGAATTGGAAGCCAGTATTCCAGCTCGCAACGATGAATGTCATCAGTAGAGGACAAGGCCTTCTTATTGATCCTTATCAATTGGTTCCTCTACCATCCAGCATACTCCAGAGATATGGATGAATGTCATCAGTAGAGGACAAGGCCTTCTTATTGATCCTTATCAATTGGTTCCTCTACCATCCAGCATACTCCAGAGATATGGATGAATGTCATCAGTAGAGGACAAGGCCTTCTTATTGATCCTTATCAATTGGTTCCTCTACCATCCAGCATACTCCAGAGATATGGATGAACGTCATCAGTAGAGGACAAGGCCTTCTTATTGATCCTTATCAATTGGTTCCTCTACCATCCAGCATACTCCAGAGATATGGATGAATGTCATCAGTAGAGGACAAGGCCTTCTTATTGATCCTTATCAATTGGTTCCTCTAACCATCCAGCATACTCCAGAGATATGGATGAATGTCATCAGTAGAGGACAAGGCCTTCTTATTGATCCTTATCAATTGGTTCCTCTACCATCCAGCATACTCCAGAGATATGGATGAACTTCATCAGTAGAGGACAAGGCCTTCTTATTGATCCTTATCAATTGGTTCCTCTACCATCCAGCATACTCCAGAGATATGGATGAATGTCATCAGTAGAGGACAAGGCCTTCTTATTGATCCTTATCAATTGGTTCCTCTACCATCCAGCATACTCCAGAGATATGGATGAATGTCATCAGTAGAGGACTTGGCCTTCTTATTGATCCTTATCAATTGGTTCCTCTACCATCCAGCATACTCCAGAGATATGGATGAATGTCATCAGTAGAGGACAAGGCCTTCTTATTGATCCTTATCAATTGGTTCCTCTACCATCCAGCATACTCCAGAGATATGGATGAACGTCCATCAGTAGAGGACAAGGCCTTCTTATTGATCTTAAGCAATTGGTTCCTCTACCGTCCAGCATACTCCAGAGATATGGATGAATGCCATCAGTAGAGGACAAGGCCTTCTTATTGATCCTTATCAATTGGTTCCTCTACCATCCAGCATACTCCAGAGATATGGATGAATGTCATCAGTAGAGGACAAGGCCTTCTTATTGATCCTTATCAATTGGTTCCTCTACCATCCAGCATACTCCAGAGATATGGATGAATGTCATCAGTAGAGGACAAGGCCTTCTTATTGATCCTTATCAATTGGTTCCTCTACCATCCAGCATACTCCAGAGATATGGATGAATGTCATCAGTAGAGGACAAGGCCTTCTTATTGATCCTTATCAATTGGTTCCTCTACCATCCAGCATACTCCAGAGATATGGATGAATGTCATCAGTAGAGGACAAGGCCTTCTTATTGATCCTTATCAATTGGTTCCTCTACCATCCAGCATACTCCAGAGATATGGATGAATGTCATCAGTAGAGGACAAGGCCTTCTTATTGATCCTTATCAATTGGTTCCTCTACCATCCAGCATACTCCAGAGATATGGATGAATGTCATCAGTAGAGGACAAGGCCTTCTTATTGATCCTTATCAATTGGTTCCTCTACCATCCAGCATACTCCAGAGATATGGATGAATGTCATCAGTAGAGGACAAGGCCTTCTTATTGATCCTTATCAATTGGTTCCTCTACCATCCAGCATACTCCAGAGATATGGATGAATGTCATCAGTAGAGGACAAGGCCTTCTTATTGATCCTTATCAATTGGTTCCTCTACCATCCAGCATACTCCAGAGATATGGATGAATGTCATCAGTAGAGGACAAGGCCTTCTTATTGATCCTTATCAATTGGTTCCTCTACCATCCAGCATACTCCAGAGATATGGATGAATGTCATCAGTAGAGGACAAGGCCTTCTTATTGATCCTTATCAATTGGTTCCTCTACCATCCAGCATACTCCAGAGATATGGATGAATGTCATCAGTAGAGGACAAGGCCTTCTTATTGATCCTTATCAATTGGTTCCTCTACCATCCAGCATACTCCAGAGATATGGATGAATGTCATCAGTAGAGGACAAGGCCTTCTTATTGATCCTTATCAATTGGTTCCTCTACCATCCAGCATACTCCAGAGATATGGATGAATGTCATCAGTAGAGGACAAGGCCTTCTTATTGATCCTTATCAATTGGTTCCTCTACCATCCAGCATACTCCAGAGATATGGATGAATGTCATCAGTAGAGGACAAGGCCTTCTTATTGATCCTTATCAATTGGTTCCTCTACCATCCAGCATATTCCAGAGATTAGCGAGATGTCCAGGACCGAGGTCTCCCGTCTAGAGTATCTCAGATAGACTCTTTAATGCTTCGCGGCCCCATACTTATATAGGGCTAAGACGGGGTTCACCTTTGATCCAACCGAACAAAATATGCTCAAAAAATGTATTTAACGGGAAATTATAATCGAAATCATCAGTATTATTAATTTGTGTCTCGACGTTAAGGGCTGCGAATGCCATTATCAAAATCCATCGGCGTTATCTACTAAACCACTAGAGCACATGGTGACTTAACTCCAAATTGGATATTACTCTTATTTAAAGGTAATATGTATATATTTAAGTGTTCATAAATAATAATCTTAATGTGCACTGAATCCCTTTATTCAGAATATAAAATATATGGTCATTTGTGATGGGTTTATGTAATGCAATATCAAATTCATTACAAACATAACTACCTTTAAAGAACATTAAACTTAAAGGAATAATAGTTTTATAAGAATTTTCAATATGGCGATTAATAACGGCGATATTTCGAATTTTCAAAATGCCCCTCTTTAGCCCTCCTCCCATTTTCCCGATTTCATCCGTTAATGAACATTTCGATTAAATATCGATCAGGATCAATAAAAAGCACTTGTCCTCTACTAGTGTTTTAATTTATGCAAAGTGCACATTGAGAGTGTCGCTCCATCGCGGTTCCGCTGCCATCCAGGTTTTCGGAAGAGATTAAATATCAAGTTTTGTAACAATCAAACAAAAATTGCAACAAATATAATGTTGCGAAAAATATGTAGAATTAAACAGAGTCATTTATGAAGTACGAAGTAGATGGAAGGAGCCGAACGTTTGAAGGACCGTTGGCGTCGGAAGTGAGTGTCACGACTAAGGATCTAGCCCATTCTCGTCGTTCTCCTTTGATATCGCCGCTCGTCTATGAAAGCGGTCCAACTCATACCGAGAGTTAGTTTGTTCTCAGCATTCTTCAAGTGATCAGCAGTGCTGCTTCAGTGAACAAGGTGTTTTAGCTGCAGTGCGGTCAAGTGTTTTATTTGAAGAAGTCTTGTGCCGCGATTCTGTAAAGAACCGTATAGTGCAGTGCCGTTATCTTTGCGAAGATCAGTGCACTGCCGTGTTGTTCTGAACTTTAGTGACCGTGAGTGAGTTATTAGACTCTGTAACAACAACAGTGAAGCTATCAGAGCATACTGTGAGGAGTAGTTAAGAATAATCAACCAAGTGAGTAGTGCATTGTTAAATAAATTGTGCAGTGATAAAACCTCTGAGGCTTGTGTGAGTTTAATTTTGCAATCAAAAATAACTCTGATAAACAACGTTTATTACTGATCTTGTAATTTTTCGAAAAACGCGCCATAAGTAGAACCTCAATAGTTGATGTCCCATATAGGAAATTTGCTAAAATTTATTTTACAGCAGTCCTTGTTGAAGATATAAGGGACACTCATTAGACGATTGTCCACAAATCCAAGTTCTGAAGAAGATCCTGGGTCTAATAAATGGATTTGATCGACTTTTTTTTTTCTTTTTCTTTTTTATATAAAAGGTACCATTGATTTTTTTATTCCTATTGACGAATGACAAAAGGCCTAAATAGAGAAAGGGTTGGAGCTGATGAAGGACGAATTGATGAATGAGTGAGCAGAATCTATCAGCTGCTCCATTCCAGGCTCTCACTAATTAAGTATTGATTCTTCCCATCAATCTGCCCCAACTTTTGCTGTTCCAAACAGTCCTCTAGTAGCACTCCTTTGGCGTTTCATTTTGAACCAACATTTGCTGTTCTAAACAGTCCTCTAGTAGCACTCCTTTGGCGTTTCCTCTTGATCCAACTTTTGCTGTTCCAAACAGTCCTCTAGTAGCACTCCTTCGGCGTTTCATTTTGATCCAACATTTGCTGTTCTAAACAGTCCTCTAGTAGCACTCCTTCGGCGTTTCCTTTTGATCCAACTTTTGCTGTTCCAAACAGTCCTCTAGTAGCACTCCTTCGGCGTTTCATTTTGATCCAACTTTTGCTGTTCCAAACAGTCCTCTAGTAGCACTCCTTCGGCGTTTCATTTTGATCCAACATTTGCTGTTCCAAACAGTCCTCTAGTAGCACTCCTTCGGCGTTTCGTTTTGATCCAACTTTTGCTGTTCTAAACAGTCCTCTAGTAGCACTCCTTTGGCGTTTCATTTTGATCCAACTTTTGCTGTTCTAAACAGTCCTCTAGTAGCACTCCTTCGGCGTTTTCTTTTGATCCAACTTTTGCTGTTCTAAACAGTCCTCTGTGCTAATAGTAGCACTTCGACGGCGTTTCATTTTGATCCAACTTTTGCTGTTCCAAACAGTCCTCTAGTAGCACTCCTTTGGCGTTTCGTTTTGATCCAACTTTTGCTGTTCCAAACAGTCCTCTAGTAGCACTCCTTCGGCGTTTCATTTTGATCCAACTTTTGCTGTTCCAAACAGTCCTCTAGTATCACTCCTTCGGCGTTTCCTTTTGATCCAACTTTTGCTGTTCTAAACAGTCCTCTAGTAGCACTCCTTCGGCGTTTCGTTTTGATCCAACTTTTGCTGTTCTAAACAGTCCTCTAGTAGCACTCCTTCGGCGTTTCCTCTTGATCCAACTTTTGCTGTTCCAAACAGTCCTCTAGTAGCACTCCTTCGGCGTTTCCTTTTGATCCAACTTTTGCTGTTCTAAACAGTCCTCTAGTAGCACTCCTTCGGCATTTCATTTTGATCCAACTTTTGCTGTTCCAAACAGTCCTCTAGTATCACTCCTTCGGCGTTTCCTTTTGATCCAACTTTTGCTGTTCTAAACAGTCCTCTAGTAGCACTCCTTCGGCGTTTCATTTTGATCCAACTTTTGCTGTTCTAAACAGTCCTCTAGTAGCACTCCTTCGGCGTTTCATTTTGATCCAACTTTTGCTGTTCCAAACAGTCCTCTAGTAGCACTCCTTCGGCGTTTCATTTTGATCCAACATTTGCTGTTCCAAACAGTCCTCTAGTAGCACTCCTTCGGCGTTTCGTTTTGATCCAACTTTTGCTGTTCTAAACAGTCCTCTAGTAGCACTCCTTCGGCATTTCATTTTGATCCAACTTTTGCTGTTCTAAACAGTCCTCTAGTAGCACTTCTTTGGCGTTTCGTTTTGATTCAGCATTTGCTGTTCCAAACAGTCCTCTAGTAGCAATCCTTCGGCGTTTCCTTTTGATCCAACTTTTGCTGTTCTAAACAGTCCTCTAGTAGCACTCCTTCGGCGTTTCATTTTGATCCAACATTTGCTGTTCCAAACAGTCCTCTAGTAGCACTCCTTCGGCATTTCATTTTGATCCAACTTTTGCTGTTCCAAACAGTCCTCTAGTATCACTCCTTCGGCGTTTCCTTTTGATCCAACTTTTGCTGTTCCAAACAGTCCTCTAGTAGCACTCCTTCGGCGTTTCATTTTGATCCAACATTTGCTGTTCTAAACAGTCCTCTAGTAGCACTCCTTCGGCGTTTCGTTTTGATCCAACTTTTGCTGTTCTAAACAGTCCTCTAGTAGCACTCCTTCGGCGTTTCGTTTACATCCAACTTTTGCTGTTCTAAACAGTCCTCTAGTAGCACTCCTTCGGCGTTTCATTTTGATCCAACATTTGCTGTTCCAAACAGTCCTCTAGTAGCACTCCTTCGGCGTTTCCTCTTGATCCAACATTTGTTGTTCCAAACAGTCCTCTAGTAGCACTCCTTCGGCGTTTCCTTTTGATCCAACTTTTGCTGTTCCAAACAGTCCTCTAGTAGCACTCCTTCGGCATTTCATTTTGATCCAACTTTTGCTGTTCCAAACAGTCCTCTAGTATCACTCCTTCGGCGTTTCCTTTTGATCCAACTTTTGCTGTTCTAAACAGTCCTCTAGTAGCACTCCTTCGGCGTTTCGTTTACATCCAACTTTTGCTGTTCTAAACAGTCCTCTAGTAGCACTCCTTCGGCGTTTCGTTTTGATCCAACTTTTGCTGTTCCAAACAGTCCTCTAGTAGCACTCCTTCGGCGTTTCCTTTTGATCCAACTTTTGCTGTTCTAAACAGTCCTCTAGTAGCACTCCTTTGGCGTTTCCTCTTGATCCAACTTTTGCTGTTCCAAACAGTCCTCTAGTAGCACTCCTTCGGCATTTCATTTTGATCCAACTTTTGCTGTTCTAAACAGTCCTCTAGTAGCACTCCTTCGGCGTTTCGTTTTGATCCAACTTTTGCTGTTCCAAACAGTCCTCTAGTAGCACTCCTTCGGCGTTTCCTTTTGATCCAACTTTTGCTGTTCTAAACAGTCCTCTAGTAGCACTCCTTCGGCGTTTCCTCTTGATCCAACTTTTGCTGTTCCAAACAGTCCTCTAGTAGCACTCCTTCGGCGTATCAAGTTGATCCAACTTTTGCTGTTCTAAACAGTCCTCTAGTAGCACTCCTTCGGCGTTTCGTTTACATCCAACTTTTGCTGTTCTAAACAGTCCTCTAGTAGCACTCCTTCGGCGTTTCGTTTTGATCCAACTTTTGCTGTTCTAAACAGTCCTCTAGTAGCACTCCTTCGGCGTTTCCTCTTGATCCAACTTTTGCTGTTCCAAACAGTCCTCTAGTAGCACTCCTTCGGCGTTTCCTTTTGATCCAACTTTTGCTGTTCCAAACAGTCCTCTAGTAGCACTCCTTCGGCGTTTCGTTTTGATCCAACTTTTGCTGTTCCAAACAGTCCTCTAGTAGCACTCCTTCGGCGTTTCATTTTGATCCAACTTTTGCTGTTCCAAACAGTCCTCTAGTAGCACTCCTTCGGCGTTTCATTTTGATCCAACATTTGCTGTTCCAAACAGTCCTCTAGTAGCACTCCTTCGGGGTTTCGTTTTGATCCAACATTTGCTGTTCTAAACAGTCCTCTAGTAGCACTCCTTCGGCGTTTCCTTTTGATCCAACATTTGCTGTTCTAAACAGTCCTCTAGTAGCACTCCTTCGGCGTTTCATTTTGATCCAACATTTGCTGTTCCAAACAGTCCTCTAGTAGCACTCCTTCGGCGTTTCGTTTTGATCCAACATTTGCTGTTCTAAACAGTCCTCTAGTAGCACTCCTTCGGCGTTTCATTTTGATCCAACTTTTGCTGTTCTAAACAGTCCTCTAGTAGCACTCCTTCGGCGTTTCATTTTGATCCAACTTTTGCTGTTCTAAACAGTCCTCTAGTAGCACTCCTTCGGCGTTTCATTTTGATCCAACTTTTGCTGTTCCAAACAGTCCTCTAGTAGCACTCCTTCGGCGTTTCGTTTTGATCCAACTTTTGCTGTTCTAAACAGTCCTCTAGTAGCACTCCTTTGGCGTTTCATTTTGATCCAACTTTTGCTGTTCTAAACAGTCCTCTAGTAGCACTCCTTCGGCGTTTCCTCTTGATCCAACATTTGCTGTTCCAAACAGTCCTCTAGTAGCACTCCTTTGGCGTTTCGTTTTGATCCAACATTTGCTGTTCCAAACAGTCCTCTAGTAGCACTCCTTTGGCGTTTCGTTTTGATCCAACTTTTGCTGTTCTAAACAGTCCTCTAGTAGCACTCCTTCGGCGTTTCATTTTGATCCAACTTTTGCTGTTCCAAACAGTCCTCTAGTAGCACTCCTTCGGCGTTTCATTTTGATCCAACATTTGCTGTTCCAAACAGTCCTCTAGTAGCACTCCTTCGGCGTTTCCTTTTGATCCAACTTTTGCTGTTCCAAACAGTCCTCTAGTAGCACTCCTTCGGCGTTTCGTTTTGATCCAACATTTGCTGTTCCAAACAGTCCTCTAGTAGCACTCCTTCGGCGTTTCATTTTGATCCAACTTTTGCTGTTCTAAACAGTCCTCTAGTAGCACTCCTTCGGCGTTTCCTCTTGATCCAACTTTTGCTGTTCCAAACAGTCCTCTAGTAGCACTCCTTTGGCGTTTCGTTTTGATCCAACTTTTGCTGTTCTAAACAGTCCTCTAGTAGCACTCCTTCGGCGTTTCGTTTTGATCCAACTTTTGCTGTTCCAAACAGTCCTCTAGTAGCACTCCTTCGGCATTTCATTTTGATCCAACTTTTGCTGTTCTAAACAGTCCTCTAGTAGCACTTCTTTGGCGTTTCGTTTTGATTCAGCATTTGCTGTTCCAAACAGTCCTCTAGTAGCAATCCTTCGGCGTTTCCTTTTGATCCAACTTTTGCTGTTCTAAACAGTCCTCTAGTAGCACTCCTTTGGCGTTTCCTCTTGATCCAACTTTTGCTGTTCCAAACAGTCCTCTAGTAGCACTCCTTCGGCATTTCATTTTGATCCAACTTTTGCTGTTCTAAACAGTCCTCTAGTAGCACTCCTTTGGCGTTTCGTTTTGATCCAACTTTTGCTGTTCCAAACAGTCCTCTAGTAGCACTCCTTCGGCGTTTCATTTTGATCCAACTTTTGCTGTTCCAAACAGTCCTCTAGTAGCACTCCTTCGGCGTTTCATTTTGATCCAACATTTGCTGTTCCAAACAGTCCTCTAGTAGCACTCCTTCGGCGTTTCCTTTTGATCCAACTTTTGCTGTTCCAAACAGTCCTCTAGTAGCACTCCTTCGGCGTTTCATTTTGATCCAACATTTGCTGTTCCAAACAGTCCTCTAGTAGCACTCCTTCGGCGTTTCGTTTTGATCCAACATTTGCTGTTCTAAACAGTCCTCTAGTAGCACTCCTTTGGCGTTTCATTTTGATCCAACTTTTGCTGTTCTAAACAGTCCTCTAGTAGCACTCCTTCGGCGTTTCCTCTTGATCCAACTTTTGCTGTTCCAAACAGTCCTCTAGTAGCACTCCTTCGGCGTTTCCTTTTGATCCAACTTTTGCTGTTCTAAACAGTCCTCTAGTAGCACTCCTTCGGCGTTTCATTTTGATCCAACTTTTGCTGTTCCAAACAGTCCTCTAGTAGCACTTCTTTTGCGTTTCATTTTGATCCAACTTTTGCTGTTCCAAACAGTCCTCTAGTAGCACTCCTTCGGCGTTTCCTCTTGATCCAACATTTGCTGTTCCAAACAGTCCTCTAGTAGCACTCCTTCGGCGTTTCATTTTGATCCAACTTTTGCTGTTCCAAACAGTCCTCTAGTAGCACTCCTTTGGCGTTTCCTCTTGATCCAACTTTTGCTGTTCTAAACAGTCCTCTAGTAGCACTCCTTCGGCGTTTCATTTTGATCCAACTTTTGCTGTTCCAAACAGTCCTCTAGTAGCACTCCTTTGGCGTTTCGTTTTGATCCAACTTTTGCTGTTCCAAACAGTCCTCTAGTAGCACTCCTTTGGCGTTTCCTTTTGATCCAACTTTTGCTGTTCTAAACAGTCCTCTAGTAGCACTCCTTTGGCGTTTCCTCTTGATCCAACTTTTGCTGTTCCAAACAGTCCTCTAGTAGCACTCCTTCGGCATTTCATTTTGATCCAACTTTTGCTGTTCTAAACAGTCCTCTAGTAGCACTCCTTCGGCGTTTCATTTTGATCCAACTTTTGCTGTTCTAAACAGTCCTCTAGTAGCACTCCTTCGGCGTTTCCTTTTGATCCAACTTTTGCTGTTCTAAACAGTCCTCTAGTAGCACTCCTTCGGCGTTTCCTCTTGATCCAACTTTTGCTGTTCTAAACAGTCCTCTAGTAGCACTCCTTCGGCGTTTCCTCTTGATCCAACTTTTGCTGTTCTAAACAGTCCTCTAGTAGCACTCCTTCGGCGTTTCTTTTTGATCCAACTTTTGCTGTTCTAAACAGTCGTCTAGAAGCACTCCATTGGCGTTTCGTTTTGATCCAACTTTTGCTGATCTAAACAGTCGTCTAGAAGCATTTGAGGCTGAATGGTGATGTCATTTTTTTAATTTTTAATCGCTCCGCTCAGTACAAGGGGACTATCAGCTCAAACTCACGTAGGGCTTTACAAGGTCCTGCATTTCCTTGTTTTATATTTTTCTCGTGAGGCAATCTGGACTTAGCTCAAAAAAAAAAAATAAAGAAAAAAAAAGTCTAATTAGTTTGTTCTCAACTGTCTTCAAGTGATCTTCGGTTTTTGTGAACTTCGGTGATCGTGAGTTAGTTATTGGACTGTGTAATAACAGAAACGGTGAAGCTATTAGTGCATACGATGAGTAGTTGTTAAGAATAATTAACTAATTTAGTAGTGCATTGTTAAATAAATTGTATTGTGATAAAAACTCTGAAGCTTGTGTGTGTTTAATTTTGCAATCCAAAAGAACTCTAATAAACAAAGTTTATTACTGATTTTGTAATAAAACGTAAATATATATATATATATATATATACATATTTAACTTTATTGTGAATTCACTTTTTCTGTAATCGTTGAATAATGGTAACATTACTAAACTGAAATGAGTGAAACATTTTGCAATAGAGTGAAGAAAGTGAATTGCCTTCTTAATTAGTAATAAGTATAAATTAAAAAATAATTTGAAGTTGGAAATTAAATGCTTTTAAATGTTTCTTAACATTGTAAGAATTTATTTTAACAAAATAAATTGAAATGTGAATGAATTATTGGTGGAAATCAATATATTTTAAAATTTAAATATAATAATAATTACCTTCCTTGTTTATAACCTCCGCTTGTTTATAACTGCACTACTTCACAATCATCACTAGTTGTTTTATAACTATGCTTATAACCTTTCACAACCATGCTTATAACCAACCAACAACATACCATAATCTTCACGACATCCTAATTTTGTTCATATTCTGGTTAGATCTGATCATGTATTACACGATTACAGAAAAAAATTTAATATTACACTCGTGACAAAAGTAGAATTTACAACTCTCGTCAAATTACCACACTCGCTTCGCTCGTGTGGGTAAACGTTTCACTCGTGTTGTAAAATGATCTACTTTCGTCACTTGTATAATAAATAACTATTTCGACTTGGAAAGACATAATAGTAGTAATAAATGTGTTTTCTATTTCAGGTAAGCCGCTAATATTGTAATAGGTTTGTGGCCAGCTTTGAGTGGTGAGTACCTGTTATGTTTTGTACAAGTATCTAATATGCTTTAGTCTATTTAATGGCTTTTAAGTGTAATTTTATCTCGGAGATTGGTAATGGAATTCGTTATCATTCCTGCAATTCCAACTGAGCTCTTTGAATAAGGTTACGTTTGGAAATGACTCCAATCTCGGGAGGGAATGATAAGACTTTGGCCGTTCTAGGTCTCCCCTCAGTCGCAGCTCTTGTAGGATATTTCTTTTTCGTAATTCCTTAATAGCAAATAAATAGTTTGCCTGAAGATTGGACGTGGAGCTTTAATGGCGTCCAAAACTGGTGAAAAATATTAACGTTCCCAAGAATCGATCTTTTTAGCAGATTTTTCTTAAGCGAAACCTGCTAAAGTTTAACGTTATTCCAGCCAGAAACAGTCGGGAAGAAAAAATACAAAAATAGTATGCAGTGAAAGGAGAGAAGTCGACTCGAAGCCAATATTGTTAGAAAGATGAAGTCGTAGGGTATCATACTGGCAAAGATGGAGAGCTGAACATATTTTATATAAATAATACTTAAAACATAAGGTGGAAATGAGATGTTTTCATTTGTGTGTTACATATTTTTTTCGATTCCAGAATGACCGTATCACTGCCGTTTCTAATGAGTTCTAAACAAATTTTACATCTTGATCGTTATTAATTATATTTGTCTCACCATTGTGGGAATACGGGGGTGGGGTGACAATATGTTAAAAGTATGATATAGTTGCATTAGAGGAGCCACGAATCCCAGACCTGATGACTTTTTCATCACCCTTGGTCTCCATCACATCGATTATAAAATTTCCTCTCTAAATGACCTTAACTCTGATCACAAGCCCATTGTCCTTCAACTATCCCTACATACTTTTCTTTACTTTCAGAAGAAACCATAGACCTCACAATTCCACTGAACACGTCCTCAGATTTAGACTTAGCTGAAAATCGTTTTACAACCTCCATCCACCAATCCGTTTCGAAAGCAGCTCCACCTTCCCAACATAAACAACGCCTACAACCATCCGACTCTCTTCCCCGTCATATTCTCCAGCTCCTAGCCGAAAAGCGAAAAGCTCGAGCTATGTGGCAAAGGACTCGTCATCCTGACGACCACAGTTATTACAATAGACTATGTCGAATTGTAAAAAGGAGACTTGACATTCATCGAACCACATCCTTTAATTGGTATCTTGCTTCACTAACCTCCCAAGACAAATCCCTCTGGAACGTTACCCGTAAAATCCTAAAATACCATCCAACGTCTACCCCTCTTCGCCGAGAAGATGGTACATGGGCATCTTCAGATAAGAACAAACCCGAAGTTTTAGGGCGACACCTACGTCAAACCTTCTCACCTCATCCAGATCCTCAGGACCACTCTCACTCTCACCAATGTTCCTTCCCCCATTACCTGTTTTACCATCAGAGATCAAACGTACCATTTGCCGACTTCCTCGCAATAAATCTCCAGGGTTTGATCTAATTTTCTCAAAAATTGTTCGTGGACTTTCATCCTAGGCCATTACATTCTTAACATACCTGTACAATTGCATACTCCGCACTACCCATTTCCCATTACTCTGGAAATTCGCGATTATAGTCCTCTTCCCGAAACCTGGAAAAGCGTTCCAGAATCCATCTTCCTATCGTCCTATTACCTCCCTATCGTCCTTATTCTTCCTATTTCCTCAAAACGTTTTGAAAAACATTTAATTAAGCGCCTTCTCCCAATTCTGCACAGTCAACTCCCACCCCCCATCCTTTCCATCTATTCGGATTTCGCTCTCGTCATTCAACAGTACAGCAATGCCTTTACGTTGTAGATCACATATCTGCTTCTATCGGTCGAAATGAGTATTACACATCAGCCTTTCTTGATGTAGCACAACTTTTGACATGGTTTGGTATGACGGCTTACTCTATAAGCTCAAGCTGCTCCTTCCCAGCACATTCAACCTAATACTTAGATCCTATCTTTCCAACAGATTTTTTCGAGTCCGTCAAGGAAATGAATACTCAGATTGTGGATCATGTGGATGCAGGAGTTGCCCAGGGCAGTGGCCTAGGACCACTACTGTTTTTCATATACACATCAGACATCCTTACATCACCATCGACACTCCTAGCTACCTATGCAGATGACACAACAATCCTTTCATCCGATCCCGATCCTATTACTGCTTCGAAGGATCTCCAATTCCACTTAACCGAGATCAAAAAATGGTCCAATGCTTGGCACATAAAGATCAACGAATGTAAATCTCACCATATCACCTTTTATCTCCGGCGAAGTTCCAGTCCTCCTGTTCATTTCAACAATATTCCTTTACCACCAGCCGATTGTGTAGCCCCTTGGACTACATTTGGACACCAGACTTACTTGGAAATCCCACACAATAATTAAAAGACAGGAACTTAACAGACGATTTGGACAGCTTTATGGGCTGCTAAATAGAAGATCTCACTTGTCTTCCAAAAACAAACTAACAATATAAAAGTTACTACGCAATAGAATACTGCACAATATTAAGCAATAGAAGTGTGGGGTAAAACCATTGAACATCAGACGCATCCAGACCTTCCAATCCAAAGTCCTGCCCACCATTGTAGATGCTCCATATTATGTTACAAACCACACCCTCCATAAAGATTTTAATATCCAATTTGTAAAGGAGTTAATTCCCCTAAAATTCATAAGATTCCACAGCAGGCTATCCAATCATCCTAATCTAGAAGTCCTAGCCCTTTCCAGTACCACTCATCGATATTCCCCTCGACAAGAGACATTGGCCCAGAGATCTCCTATAGCAGTGTAAAGTGAAGTGATAGTAGTGGCTATTTCCTTATCAAGTGTCATTCCTCCTTAGCTCTTGACTTCTTTGCCAGGCAGGGAGGGGCTGCTCCTCTCACTGTGGTGAAGGGGTGTAGCTTCTGTCGAAAGTGATGGAGGGACTATTGTATTGTACATATCACATAATTCATTTAAATGCAGACTGTTATATTCTTAAGAAAAAAAATAGAGGAGCCAATCCTAATACCGGGGATAAGTCTAAATGATATTTAGCTGTCCGGTTACGAAACATCTAGTGTCCATTTATATCTCTTGCTGCCATTTAACATCGTGAACCTTTCAGCTACTACCTCAGCTGAGAAAATGCCATTTTTGTCTGTAACACCACTGTAGTTCTACTGAACCTTACCACTTCACCTCTCGCCGGCTGTTGAGCCAAACATTTTAATTTATAGTCTGGGTATATAATGTGATTTATTGGCCGGGGGAACAATTTTCCTATGCCATATCCTACCATATCTCCACCACCAGAAAAAGGGGAGAAAATAGAGAGCAAAGGGCCTTTCCTTCTACTGTTGAAGGTTAAAAAAAAAGAAAAAAAAAGAGTTGAAACCAAGGTTATAAGAGAGAAGGGAGAATCTCAAAGAGGTTTAATGGTGGGTTTGGAAGGGGCGTGCTGTGTTTACCTGGGGGTAAGTGAAGGGCTACCTCTCAGGGCATAAAGGCCCTTTTCAGATTAACATTTATATCGTCGTTTTAGCAGGCTTCCTCAAACCCCGTCTAACGTCATATTCCTATCCTATATTATTTATAACGGCTCTCGAACGGCATCATTATTATTAAGTGTGTCCCCTCTTTCTTGTATTTCATGAGAGCCATTTATATCAAATGCTTGGTGAGAAGGGCTTATCTCACTGAGTCGTTCCGATTCTCCAGAGTAGTTGGTTGGTATCTGCTCTCACACTTTGTTGCGATCTGGTGGCGGCAATGCGCATTGGAAGCTGTAAAATATGATGATTCCCACAACCAAATAACTAACAAGCATTTAGGAAGGGTTCACCAACAATCGACTCTATTCAAAATTTAAATGTATGTAAATTTATTATTAATAAATATTAATCAAAACGAAGCGGCACCTTTTATTAGTAGATTTCCCTTAAGGGAAATCAGCTATTCAGGTCGTACTCATGATGCGAGTTTCGAAAAATTTCTTCAAATGTCCATCGATCCTACCCAGGAGATGACGAAAATGAGGTCCGTTCAAAATTATATATATATATATCTATATATATATATATATATATATATATATATATATATATATTTGTCTGTTAACGCTCTAGCTGTCGCAATTGTTGTTTGATCTTTACCAAACTCGGAATTTAATCGTTTTATGTAAAAAGGAAGATCAAGTTCGTTATTGGGTGAAATCGGACCAGTGGGAGGGGGGGTTTAGAGGGGAGGATTTTTGAAAATTCAAAATATCTCCGTTATTATGCGTCGGATCAAAAGATTGTAAAGAATAAATCTTATTGCAAATTAAATTTACTATAAATATTTTTCTATTCATTTATTCTGTATCTTGAATATTAACCGAGATATTTGCATTTTTATTCTGCGTGATACTGGTCACCAGTAGGTATGTTCGAACTTTCCGGCGAGAGCTCTGGCGGCCGTTTCTATAACTTCTCCCCTCGTGAATAGGTTTAGAGGTTAGGCCAACTGTTTTTTGGGGCTAGAAACTACTGGGTTGTGACGCCCTAAATAATGTTTTAGGTTTAGAGGTTTCTTACTACTACAGTTGTTATTAGGCAGATTTCCCTATTGTAAAACTTCACGTGGGAAATCTGCTTAGTTTACGCAGCCCCTGCGTGACGGACTTTTAATAATATAAAGAGGAACACTTATCTCTACTTCTACTAGATTACACTTAGCTGTTTTTATAGAAGTTGTATATCGGACTCGGCCGTGAGAGATAGTGGAGGCGAGAAGTAGTCAGACCGAGGGCGGCTGAACAAAGCTGAAGGATTAACAAAATGTCATGGACCAAGGTCTCCCGTCTAGGGTATCTGAGATATGACTGTTCTTAATCCTTTGGGACGCCACCCTTTTATAGGCTGAGCCAATGTCGCACTTTGCCCCCGCCGGACAAGATGTCATGGACCAAGGTCTGCCGTCGAGGGTATCTGAGATATGACTGTTCTTAATCCTTTGGGACGCCACCCTTTTATAGGCTGAGCCAATGTCGCACTTTGCCCCCGCCGGACAAGATGTCATGGACCAAGGTCTCCCGTCGAGGGTATCTGAGATATGACTGTTCTTAATCCTTTGGGACGCCACCCTTTTATAGCCTCAGCCAATGTCGCACTTTGCCCCCGCCGGACAAGATGTCATGGACCAAGGTCTCCCGTCGAGGGTATCTGAGATATGACTGTTCTTAATCCTTTGGGACGCCACCCTTTTATAGCCTCAGCCAATGTTGCACTTTGCCCCCGCCGGACAAGATGTCATGGACCAAGGTCTCCCGTCGAGGGTATCTGAGATATGACTGTTCTTAATCCTTTGGGACGCCACCCTTTTATAGCCTCAGCCAATGTCGCACTTTGCCCCCGCCGGACAAGATGTCATGGACCAAGGTCTGCCGGCGAGGGTATCTGAGATATGACTGTTCTTAATCCTTTGGGACGCCACCCTTTTATAGCCTCAGCCAATGTCGCACTTTGCCCCCGCCGGACAAGATGTCATGGACCAAGGTCTCCCGTCGAGGGTATCTGAGATATGACTGTTCTTAATCCTTTGGGACGCCACCCTTTTATAGCCTCAGCCAATGTCGCACTTTGCCCCCGCCGGACAAGATGTCATGGACCAAGGTCTCCCGTCAAGGGTATCTGAGATATGACTGTTCTTAATCCTTTGGGACGCCACCCTTTTATAGCCTCAGCCAATGTCGCACTTTGCCCCCGCCGGACAAGATGTCATGGACCAAGGTCTCCCGTCGAGGGTATCTGAGATATGACTGTTCTTAATCCTTTGGGACGCCACCCTTTTATAGCCTCAGCCAATGTCGCACTTTGCCCCCGCCGGACAAGATGTCATGGACCAAGGTCTCCCGTCGAGGGTATCTGAGATATGACTGTTCTTAATCCTTTGGGACGCCACCCTTTTATAGCCTCAGCCAATGTCGCACTTTGCCCCCGCCGGACAAGATGTCATGGACCAAGGTCTCCCGTCGAGGGTATCTGAGATATGACTGTTCTTAATCCTTTGGGACGCCACCCTTTTATAGCCTCAGCCAATGTCGCACTTTGCCCCCGCCGGACAAGATGTCATGGACCAAGGTCTGCCGTCGAGGGTATCTGAGATATGACTGTTCTTAATCCTTTGGGACGCCACCCTTTTATAGGCTGAGCCAATGTCGCACTTTGCCCCCGCCGGACAAGATGTCATGGACCAAGGTCTGCCGTCGAGGGTATCTGAGATATGACTGTTCTTAATCCTTTGGGACGCCACCCTTTTATAGCCTCAGCCAATGTTGCACTTTGCCCCCGCCGGACAAGATGTCATGGACCAAGGTCTCCCGTCGAGGGTATCTGAGATATGACTGTTCTTAATCCTTTGGGACGCCACCCTTTTATAGCCTCAGCCAATGTCGCACTTTGCCCCCGCCGGACAAGATGTCATGGACCAAGGTCTGCCGTCGAGGGTATCTGAGATATGACTGTTCTTAATCCTTTGGGACGCCACCCTTTTATAGGCTGAGCCAATGTCGCACTTTGCCCCCGCCGGACAAGATGTGCCCATAAAGAGTATTTAAAAGGTACTTATTATCGAAATTCATCCGTAATATTATTTAGTGTATCGACGTTATTATAAAAATCCATAGGCGGTATTTACTAAAAAAGTCCGTGACGCAGGGGCTGCGTTAACTAAGCAGATTTCCCACGCGAAGGTTTACAATAGATAAATATACATAGAGGTAACACTTCCTTGAATGCTCAGTAAATGTACAATACAAGCTAATAATTTCTACAACGGAAAGCGGCTAAATTGTAAAAAAAAAAAAACAGGCAAGCCAGACCCGTAGTGCTGTATAGATAGACCGGAAAGACAAACAATTAATGAATTATATCTGAATATAACTTATTAATTTTCAAGAAAAGTAGGGTTTAAGGGGGAGGATTTTCGAAAATTCGAAATATCTCCGTTACTGTACGTCAGATCGAAAATGTTTATAGAATCAATCATCTTGAAAACTAAAATGTCGATAAATTTTGTTATGTGCATGTTTATAATATAGCTTATAATCATGGAAGAATTAAAGTTAATTCAAGTATAGAGTTTTGTTACGTTCGGATCAATCGTTAGGGCCCAATGAAAATGTTGGCTCCCACTTTACTTTTTTAGTGTATATCTCGTTTATACTTTGTTTTACGACAAAATTGAATATAACAAAATTTACTCTAAATAACAACATAAACAACTTTAGTCATGTACATATTTGCCGAAAAACCAATAGAAAACGAAATATCACTATTTTTAATTTCCGGCCTCCCTTACAACCCCCACTCCTGCTCGTCTAGAAATGTTGGTACCGCTTATTATCAATTTTTTGGGGATAAAAAAGCAATGAATAAGTTGTTACCCGGAGACTCAAAAATACCACGTATTCTACTATTTACTAAAGGTCCATAAGAAAAATACTCCATTTAGAGCGATAGTACCTACGCCTTTTAGATTTAGATCTAGTATCTATGCCAACATATCAACCCAGCCATGGTGTTAGCCGGCAATTTGATCCGGTTCGTAGGCCACACACCATCGTTCGTTAAGAATTCTACCCACCTTGTGAAACTACAAAAGAAAGTAGAAATAATGGATTCTGACACATTAGCCAGTTATGATATCGTGTCATTATTTACTAAGATCCGAGACGTCTTTTGTATGACAATTTAGTAATTGAGTTGGATAATATACGATGAACGATTAAAATATATTTATCAATTTGATATAGCAAATTAAATTAAATTATTTACGAACCTTACTTTTTTTTAGATATGTCCAAACTCTTCAAGGGATTGGCGACTCAAATTTTTATTAGGCCATTTTAGATTTACTTATCTCACATTACGGCTGACATAAAACACAACTTACGGCATTCCGTAAAGTAGAATGATTATTTTTAAGATATTACGTCAGCATTCTTCTCAATGTTTAAAGCTATGGGAAGTATGGTCCATTAACTTTTAATACGCCATATTAAAGAAAGAATTACTTTAATCAATGGCAAACTAAACTAAAATTTACAGCTTTATGTTCTCTCTATTCAATTAATGACATTCTCAACAAAAATAGAGAGGGTTTAATTAAGTAGTAAATCGTACTCCTGATAAAAATGGGAATAAAAATTCCCATTTTTATATGAACGGTCGAGTAACATAACCAATATTCTAGAAGATACATAATACTACAATTTCGTTGCCTAATTTTTCAGTATATTTGAAGCTATCTCAAAGGCTCTGTGATAATTATTAAGCCAAGTAAAAAGTTCAAGGACATCTCTAGGCTGGGTGAAGATGGATCACTTAGATCACATGAGGAGGGCTGATAATAGCTGACACCTCTGGGCTGGGTGAAGGTGGATCACTTAGATCACATGAGGAGGGCTCATAATAGCTGACACCTCTGGGCTGGGTGAAGGTGGATCACTTAGATCACATGAGGAGGGCTCATAATAGCTGACACCTCTGGGCTGGGTGAAGGTGGATCACTTAGATCACATGAGGAGGGCTCATAATAGCTGACACCTCTGGGCTGGGTGAAGGTGGATCACTTAGATCACATGAGGAGGGCTCATAATAGCTGACACCTCTGGGCTGGGTGAAGGTGGATCACTTAGATCACATGAGGAGGGCTCATAATAGCTGACACCTCTGGGCTGGGTGAAGGTGGATCACTTAGATCACATGAGGAGGGCTCATAATAGCTGACACCTCTGGGCTGGGTGAAGGTGGATCACTTAGATCACATGAGGAGGGCTCATAATAGCTGACACCTCTGGGCTGGGTGAAGGTGGATCACTTAGATCACATGAGGAGGGCTCATAATAGCTGACACCTCTGGGCTGGGTGAAGGTGGATCACTTAGATCACATGAGGAGGGCTCATAATAGCTGACACCTCTGGGCTGGGAGAAGGTGGATCACTTAGATCATATGAGGAGGGCTCATAATAGCTGACACCTCTGGGCTGGGTGAAGGTGGATCACTTAGATCACATGAGGAGGGCTCATAATAGCTGACACCTCTGGGCTGGGTGAAGGTGGATCACTTAGATCACATGAGGAGGCTCATAATAGCTGACACCTCTGGGCTGGGTGAAGGTGGATCACTTAGATCACATGAGGAGGGCTCATAATAGCTGACACCTCTGGGTTGGGTGAAGGTGGATCACTTAGATCACATGAGGAGGGCTCATAATAGCTGACACCTCTGGGTTGGGTGAAGGTGGATCACTTAGATCACATGAGGAGGGCTCATAATAGCTGACACCTCTGGGCTGGGTGAAGGTGGATCACTTAGATCACATGAGGAGGGCTCATAATAGCTGACACCTCTGGGCTGGGTGAAGGTGGATCACTTAGATCACATGAGGAGGGCTCATAATAGCTGACACCTCTGGGCTGGGTGAAGGTGGATCACTTAGATCACATGAGGAGGGCTCATAATAGCTGACACCTCTGGGCTGGGTGAAGGTGGATCACTTAGATCACATGAGGAGGGCTCATAATAGCTGACACCTCTGGGCTGGGTGAAGGTGGATCACTTAGATCACATGAGGAGGGCTGATAATAGCTGACACCTCTGGGTTGGGTGAAGGTGGATCACTTAGATCACATGAGGAGGCTCATAATAGCTGACACCTCTGGGCTGGGTGAAGGTGGATCACTTAGATCACATGAGGAGGGCTCATAATAGCTGACACCTCTGGGCTGGGTGAAGGTGGATCACTTAGATCACATGAGGAGGGCTCATAATAGCTGACACCTCTGGGTTGGGTGAAGGTGGATCACTTAGATCACATGAGGAGGGCTCATAATAGCTGACACCTCTGGGCTGGGTGAAGGTGGATCACTTAGATCACATGAGGAGGGCTCATAATAGCTGACACCTCTGGGCTGGGTGAAGGTGGATCACTTAGATCACATGAGGAGGGCTCATAATAGCTGACACCTCTGGGCTGGGTGAAGGTGGATCACTTAGATCACATGAGGAGGGCTGATAATAGCTGACACCTCTGGGCTGGGTGAAGGTGGATCACTTAGATCACATGAGGAGGGCTCATAATAGCTGACACCTCTGGGCTGGGTGAAGGTGGATCACTTAGATCACATGAGGAGGGCTCATAATAGCTGACACCTCTGGGCTGGGTGAAGGTGGATCACTTAGATCACATGAGGAGGGCTCATAATAGCTGACACCTCTGGGTTGGGTGAAGGTGGATCACTTAGATCACATGAGGAGGGCTCATAATAGCTGACACCTCTGGGCTGGGTGAAGGTGGATCACTTAGATCACATGAGGAGGGCTCATAATAGCTGACACCTCTGGGCTGGGTGAAGGTGGATCACTTAGATCACATGAGGAGGGCTCATAATAGCTGACACCTCTGGGCTGGGTGAAGGTGGATCACTTAGATCACATGAGGAGGGCTCATAATAGCTGACACCTCTGGGCTGGGTGAAGGTGGATCACTTAGATCACATGAGGAGGGCTGATAATAGCTGACACCTCTGGGCTGGGTGAAGGTGGATCACTTAGATCACATGAGGAGGGCTCATAATAGCTGACACCTCTGGGCTGGGTGAAGGTGGATCACTTAGATCACATGAGGAGGGCTGATAATAGCTGACACCTCTGGGTTGGGTGAAGGTGGATCACTTAGATCACATGAGGAGGGCTGATAATAGCTGACACCTCTGGGCTGGGTGAAGGTGGATCACTTAGATCACATGAGGAGGGCTCATAATAGCTGACACCTCTGGGCTGGGTGAAGGTGGATCACTTAGATCAGATGAGGAGGGCTCATAATAGCTGACACCTCTGGGCTGGGTGAAGGTGGATCACTTAGATCAGATGAGGAGGGCTCATAATAGCTGACACCTCTGGGCTGGGTGAAGGTGGATCACTTAGATCACATGAGGAGGGCTCATAATAGCTGACACCTCTGGGCTGGGTGAAGGTGGATCACTTAGATCACATGAGGAGGGCTCATAATAGCTGACACCTCTGGGCTGGGTGAAGGTGGATCACTTAGATCACATGAGGAGGGCTCATAATAGCTGACACCTCTGGGCTGGGTGAAGGTGGATCACTTAGATCACATGAGGAGGGCTCATAATAGCTGACACCTCTGGGCTGGGTGAAGGTGGATCACTTAGATCACATGAGGAGGCTCATAATAGCAGACACCTCTGGGCTGGGTGAAGGTGGATCACTTAGATCACATGAGGAGGGCTCATAATAGCTGACACCTCTGGGCTGGGTGAAGGTGGATCACTTAGATCACATGAGGAGGGCTCATAATAGCTGACACCTCTGGGCTGGGTGAAGGTGGATCACTTAGATCACATGAGGAGGGCTCATAATAGCTGACACCTCTGGGTTGGGTGAAGGTGGATCACTTAGATCACATGAGGAGGGCTCATAATAGCTGACACCTCTGGGCTGGGTGAAGGTGGATCACTTAGATCACATGAGGAGGGCTCATAATAGCTGATACCTCTGGGCTGGGAGAAGGTGGATCACTTAGATCACATGAGGAGGGCTGATAATAGCTGACACCTCTGGGCTGGGTGAAGTTGGATCACTTAGATCAAAAGAGGAGGGCTCATAATAGCTGACACCTCTGGGCTGGGTGAAGGTGGATCACTTAGATCACATGAGGAGGGCTCATAATAGCTGACACCTCTGGGCTGGGTGAAGGTGGATCACTTAGATCACATGAGGAGGCTCATAATAGCTGACACCTCTGGGCTGGGTGAAGGTGGATCACTTAGATCACATGAGGAGGGCTCATAATAGCTGACACCTCTGGGGTGGGTGAAGGTGGATCACTTAGATCACATGAGGAGGGCTCATAATAGCTGACACCTCTGGGCTGGGTGAAGGTGGATCACTTAGATCACATGAGGAGGGCTCATAATAGCTGACACCTCTGGGCTGGGTGAAGGTGGATCACTTAGATCACATGAGGAGGGCTCATAATAGCTGACACCTCTGGGCTGGGTGAAGGTGGATCACTTAGATCAGATGAGGAGGGCTCATAATAGCTGACACCTCTGGGCTGGGTGAAGGTGGATCACTTAGATCACATGAGGAGGCTCATAATAGCTGACACCTCTGGGCTGGGTGAAGGTGGATCACTTAGATCACATGAGGAGGCTCATAATAGCTGACACCTCTGGGCTGGGTGAAGGTGGATCACTTAGATCACATGAGGAGGGCTCATAATAGCTGACACCTCTGGGCTGGGTGAAGGTGGATCACTTAGATCACATGAGGAGGGCTCATAATAGCTGACACCTCTGGGCTGGGTGAAGGTGGATCACTTAGATCAGATGAGGAGGGCTCATAATAGCTGACACCTCTGGGCTGGGTGAAGGTGGATCACTTAGATCACATGAGGAGGGCTCATAATAGCTGACACCTCTGGGCTGGGTGAAGGTGGATCACTTAGATCACATGAGGAGGGCTCATAATAGCTGACACCTCTGGGCTGGGTGAAGATGGATCACTTAGATCACATGAGGAGTCAGAGGGAGGATAGGAAAGTGAGAGAATTAGTCAAAGGGAGAGAGAGAGAGAGAGAGAGAGAGAGAGGAGAGAGAGAGAGAGGAGAGAGAGTTGAGGAGTAGGGTGGAGTGAGAAACCATGTATATCCGGGCACTAGGCTGCATTCGAAAAGGACTCACCTTTTTCACCGTTTTCCGATTATGCTACAGGGTTTTTCAATTTATATTCTATTGTCGAGGTCGAATGACCAGGTCTATCACTATAAAACCTTATTAGTGTAGGAAGATTTCTTTTAATAAATAAATCTTTTATGAAAACTGTGTTGTTTTATTATCAAGTAATTATGAAACCGTTGTACAGACACTTATGGCGTATGAGGAAAAACTTCTCATTAATAAAATTCGCCCAGAATCTATGAATTATAACGCATATGTTTCTAATTTTCGAAATTCCCTTTCTTTACCCGATTTCTTTCGTTAATGTTCTTGATCCTTAGTTTTTTATAGATTTTAATTATGTTTGGTAATGATCAAACCCAGAATAATGATATTCAGGAATGTTATGAAAATCACATCTTGAGCTTAGCCTAAATTGGTATGGAGAAGTGAATTACCCGCAAATTTATTTAACCTTTAAATCTCCATGATAGCAACTCTGTTTTACATTTGTGTGGTTTTCCTCTATTTTGGATTCAATTCCTCGAGTACTTTATACGGCTTCCATTCAGTTCTTATTACTCAGTCTGACAGGAATACTCCGTTATTCTTCTATGGTTTAGTTTGTCGAACAGCATTAACAATGGTTAGGCACTTTAGCAAGATCAACAGGTGACTAACTGTAATTTGAGTTTCCCTAACTCAGTTAAATGAGTTCTCATCAACCGTCATTGAATGAATAAAGTTCTAAGGGTGGAACAAACAAAATTATCAAGAACCATGTTATAAAGTCTCTCAGACAATTTCAAAATAGAAATACATTTTGTTATACTAAAATGTCTTCGGGCCGATTAGTAGTAATTTGTTAGATGGTATAAAGTCGCTCAGATAAAAAAGATACACATTTCTTCATGGTACAATGCCTTCATGTATTTCCATGGTTTTATGCCTACCCTATACCAAAAAAACAAAAGTCCGTCACGCAGAGGCTGCGTAAACTAAGCAGATTTCCCACGTGAAGTTTTACAATGCAGAAATCTGCATACTAGTAACAGTAGTAGTAAAGAGTCTCTGAACCAGTTTCACGAGAGCCGAACAGTTAAGGAAACGGCTGAACTAGCTTTTGGCGGAGTCACGAATAGAACCGACATAAAACCGAACTCATCTCGTCCGTTATCCGCACTCATTTAATAAAAATGCAAATATCTCAGTTAATATTCAAGATAGAGAATAAATGTACATATCAATATTTACAGTAAATTTAATTAGCAATGAGATTGGTTCTATACAAGTTTTTGATCCGACGTATAGTAACGGAGATTTTTCGAAATTCCCTCATCTACCCCCCCCTCCTCCCACTGGTCTGATTTCAGCCATTAACGAACTTGATCTTTCTTTTTACATAAATCGATTAAATACCATATATATACAGTTTTGAACAGACCTCATTTTCGTCATCTACTTGGTAGGATCGATGGACATTTGAAAAAATTTTTCGAAAATTGCGTCATGAGAACGACCTCAATAGCTGAATTCCCTTAAGGGAAATCTGCTAAAACCAAAGGTTTAACAAGACTGGTCCATAATACGACATTCATAATACGAATATATTTTGAATTTTCTGTTTCGCCCTCTGTAAACCACCTCTATTCCATGATCTATTTTGAATTTTCTGATTCGCCCTCTGTAAACCATCTCTATTCCATGATCTATTTTGAATTTTCTGATTCGCCCTCTGTAAACCACCTCTATTCCATGATCTATTTTGAATTTTCTGATTCGCCCTCTGTAAACCACCTCTATTCCATGACCTATTTTGAATTTTCTGATTCGCCCTCTGTAAACCACCTCTATTCCATGACCTATTTTGAATTTTCTGATTCGCCCTCTGTAAACCACCTCTATTCCATGACCTATTTTGAATTTACTGATTCGCCCTCTGTAAACCACCTCTATTCCATGATCTATTTTGAATTTTCTGATTCGCCCTCTGTAAACCACCTCTATTCCATGACCTATTTTGAATTTTCTGATTCGCCCTCTGTAAACCACCTCTATTCCATGACCTATTTGAGCCAACAACAAGTATGATATATAGTGTATAGATCAAATAAATATTTTCGAGTAAAGAACGAAAAATCTTAATTGTTCACGTCATTATATGACGTATATGCATGTATCTCACAAATTAAAATTCCAATTAAAACCATATTTGGTATTTAACCTTGGAAAGGAGTGGTCCATTATATAACATCTTATAGTTAAAATGACAAGACTAGGAGTGGGGATTTGCTGATGGCCCAAAAACTAAAATATGGAAATAGTTGTATTCAATATACAGAAAATATGTATATATCTACGTTTATGGAACATTAAATTTGCAAAAAGATTGCTTACGTACGATGTTTTATGTTTCTTCGAAGCATAATAATGGATATATTGATTTTTCGAAGGTTCTCCCTTGTACTGTTCGGATTTCCGTCATTAAGGAACTTGATCTTTCATTTTGCATCAAACGTTAAATATCGAGATTGGTGTCGATGAGGCAAGAATCAAGAAATGGAAATTATTGCGGGCACCTCTCCTTGTGATACAGGCCAAGGTGGCAGAAAGATGGACGATAAGAGGATGGCAGCCTCCAACCTCTAGACCTTGAGATCGGCCGAGAAGAACCCAACTTTAAGAAGAGAGCAAGGGAAGCAGCACACAGCTACGTCACTAGCGAGTGGGAGAAGCGGTGGCGGGACACCACCAAAGGATCCACGACCAAGGCCCTTCTTCCCGACAGTCACACTCAGACAAGAAAGGGAATGGATGTTCACCAATCACTGGATAAGCCAATTCCTGACCGGCCAATTCAGGTCCGGTGGAGGTCAGTTTAAAATTTTATCTATATATATATATATATATATATATATATATATATATATATAAAATTTTAAACGGACCTCTTATTCATTATCTACTGCATAGGATCAATAGACATTTGAAAACATTTTTTGAGAATGTTATCATGAATGCAACCTCAGAAAAGAAAGATAAATGCTTTCTGATTCAATAAAAACAGCATTTTTTTTCGCCTATTTGGGCACTTAATTTTTTTGAGGTCAAGAAATTTTGGAGACGCAATCTCGATACTGTCTGTTGTTATATTTTACTAAGAAAATATTCTTAGTTGACTTAATCACTGTGTTTTGTTCTTTATGTACACCGAGGAAAAGATTATGTGGTGAACATCTCCCTCAGAGCACGTGAGTATTATTTTTCCATCCTGAATCCGGCTTAGAAAACCCTCGGAGATTTAATGTCAGCTGTTGATGGTTACCGCTTCAATGGAGATTACACCATTTTGATGGGATTAATTCCTGTAGAGGAAGGGTTCTGGAGTTGGATATGGAACCTCTTAGATCGTGGCCTCAACTGGCTTCAATGGAGAGCCGCCCAAAACCCAAGTATAAACTCAGCAAGGTATATTGGTCAGCTGTTCAAATACACTTATCCAATGGGACGAGGACACACCTCATTCACAGCTGTGTAAGTATATATGATATAACCCTCAAAGCTTACAATGGAATATATATAATTCAAACGGTCGTTAATTTTGTCATCACTTAGGTAAGATCGATAGACTTTTGATGATTTTTTTCGAAAATCGCTCCTAGTATCAACCTCAAAAGCTGATATCACTTAAATGAAAAAATCTAAAACCTAAAAAAAAAAATTAAGCTAAATAGATTTAATGTCTTCTGATACTGAATTATTCATAATTCCCAATTATATATATACATATATATATATGTCTGTTACCGCTCTAGAGGTCGCAATTTTTGTTTAATCGTTACTAAACTCGGTATTAAATCGTTTTATGTAAAAAGAAAGATCAAGTTCATTAATGGCTGAATTCGGACTATTGGGAGGGGTGGGGGTCTAGTGGAGGGGATTTTGAAAAAAATTTGAAATATCTCCGTTACTGGTAGTTGGATCGATAACTTGTATAAAACCATTCTTATTGCAAATTGAATTTACTATAAATATTGTTACTCACAAGTATTCTCTATCTTGAATATTAACTGGGATATTTGCATTTTTATTAAATGAGTGAGGATAACGGGCGAGATGAGATCGGCTGATTTCGGTCACTATTCGTGACTCTGCCGAAAGTTAGTTCGGCCGTTTCCGTAACTGTTCGGCTCTCGTGAATTGGTTTAGCGATTCATTACTACTACTGTTACCAGTATGCAGATTTCTCTATTGTAAAACTTCAGGTGGGAAATCTGCTTGGTTTACGCAGCTCCTGCGTGACGGGTTGTTTTACACAGAAATACAGAATATGTGGTAAAGTAAGGTCGCAAGTTTGCTAGATAACCCTTCCCCCTCAACGATCCAACTCTAAAGCAGATTTTATTTAGTCCAAGACGTTTTGTAGCTTTGCTGCCACGAGTCAAGCCTCAATAACACTGCCTTCTGCTTTTAAAGCATTTATTTAAAGGCAACAGGCCTTTTGCTAAATAAATTCTTGTCGAGGACAAGGCCTTTTCATTGATCCAGGCCTATTGTATCGGCTTGCTTTCTCATTATCCTGAGTAGCATTTCTTTTTCCCAATCTCCAACTACAGTACTTTGATCGGGACATATCTGCCATTATTTTGTAGCCCGGAGTGTTGTGGCATACAGAAAGTTCTCAAGCTTTTGGCCTCAGATATACTCAACGAAATTTTGACTAAATTCATATTTACCTCCAGACTCCAATATCAAATTTTATAATGTCCCAAGGCCATTTATGAGACTTTTTTTAATCAGAATATGAATTGAAATATTTCCGCTAAAATTTGTTTGTGCTGTGAGGTAATTGAAATGACTATGTACTATCTATAACTATTAAACGTTACTTGTTTATATTATTATGATAAAAGACAATATGTGTTTATAGTGGATACGATTTTTTAAAGTGTTATTCACGTTGGAAGGAGGGTCATTTACTCTTTCAATATAAATTAAATAATTTTATGGTAACACTGTAATTTATTTAGATTAATAATTAGAAAATTCTTATTGTTTAATTTTTTGAAAATAATTTAAGTAAAACAATGTTGCTACCCGTCAAACGAGAGCGGTAGTTGTAGTGAGGCTAACTCAGTTAATTGTGTTATCTTTTCCTGTTAAATGTTGGCGTTATTCGAATTGCTTTCTACTCACAACAGATTCTTTCTAAACTTTCCAAACAAATGTGCTCGGAATTCATTTTTGATCTCAAAAATTCAATTTATTCAACTTAATTACTACTGTCCTACGATTTAATGAACTTTAACTTATTTGGAAGCGTCCAACTGACCTTCGAAAGAAATCAAGCATTTCATTGAAGCAGGACAATTCATTTTTTTTTTTTAAATTGCTTAAAAGTGACTTATTACATTTAAAACTGCAAGCATACGCTATAATTGGTTCATGCTGCGAGATCATAAATGCCCGACTGACAGGAACTTTATTAAGTCAGGAGATTTTCAAAGTGCTGGAATGAAAAACTCTGCTGATCGCTTGCCGCCTGTTGTATTATATTCCTAATATCCGAGGAGATGTGGACGTGCTTTATTGTTGGCCGAAAGCAATTAAAAAGTCCGAATAGAATTTCATGTTCGAGCTATGAAAAAATGAATAGATGAACAACGATTGTAGAACAATTGGTTTATAAGATGGGTTTTATTGCGTTTTTCGATTCTACTAGAAATGACGTAGATGCTCCCAGTTTTCGAATTCTCCCATTCAAACCCTCCCCCTTTTCCTAGCCAGATTTCAGTCATTAACCATAAGAAGTTAAGTGTTCCCTGAAACGGTTAAATTTTAATTAAGGTAGAGATCAATTAGAACGTTCTCGAGTTAAAAACGTAAAATAATACTTGAAGAAGTCATCACACACCGTATTTCCTTGTATCTCACACACTAAAAGTTCAATGAAAACAATATTGATATTTAGGATTCAAATGAAGTGTTTCACGATATAACAGCTTATTGTTAATATGGCATGATTAGGTGTGTGAGTTTACTGGAGACTGAAAGCTAAAAAATCCCGACATTATAGCATGTATTTATTCCCTTGATGTTGACGGTGCTATTGTGTTAGCAGTATGTAGATTTATTTATTGTATAACTTCACGAGGGAAATCTGCTTAGATTACGCAGCCCCTGCGTGACGGACTTTTTGAAGGCGGCCATCCAAAAAGTTTCTTGCTTATGTCAATGATTTCCCTTGGAGCACCTTGGTATACACTACTTTAATTGGCGTTTTAAAGAAGAGATTGATTGTTGTTAATATTCTAAAAAGAACGCAATCTGTTTGCAAGCTTAAAATATACTCAAATCTCGTATTAAAATTTCAAAATCCGGGCGATTTTATATTATTTGTTCTAAAAAAGCCTAATAATTGTTCTAACGTGATTGGGAAATCTTTGCTTAGCTTATATTCCATTCAGCTGCCATCACATGTAGGTTCAAGGTACATTTGGAATATAAACAAATAGTTGCTGATATTCCAAACATGTTATAGTACTTATTAAACAAAATAATAGAATAAATCTCATCAGGGAAAAGCTGTTGCTGTTTGTGTTTACCGAGAACCAGACCAACCAAAGGTTAAAAGAAACTGGCTATGCTTCTATCTTTGATAACAAAATTAAAATCATAATACGAAATCCAAATAAGGATAATCTCAGCTCAATGAGTTCAAAATCATGTCAATAATTCAGTATCGAAAACCACGTGTATCATTTTAAATATATATGAAACTTTATTTTTACATTCCATACTTGAGAGTTTGATGTCAAGCAAAACCCATAATAATGGAGATATGTAAAACCTCAAACAAAATAACCTTTGGTATTTAACCATAGAATGAAGAGGTTCAGGATATAAAGCTTCTTGTTAATATGACATGAGAAGGAGTGGGGACTAAAGACACAAAACTAACATATGCAAATATCTTTGTTAATACTTAAGATAGGAAAAAATAAAGTCCGTCACGCAGGGGCTGCGTAAACTAAGCAGATTTCCCACGTGAAGTTTTACAATAAACAAATCAGCCTAATAATAACAGTAGTAGTAAGGAATCTCTAAACTTATTCACGAGGGACAAACGATTACGGAAGCGGCTGCACTAGCTCTCGGAAATTCCCGAACATAGCCGACTCATGCCGTCCACACACACAATACAAATGCATATATCTCGGTTACAATTCAAGATAGAGAATAAATGTATATAACAATATTAATAGTAACTTTAATTTGCAATAAGATTGATTCTATACAAGTTTTCAATCCGATGCATAATAATGGAGATATTTCGAATTTTCGAAAATCCCCCCTCTAAACCCCCCCTCCCTCTGGTCCGATTTCAGCCATTAACGAACTTGATCTTCCTTTTTACATAAAACGATTAAAAATCGAGTTTCGTAACGAGCAAACAATAATTGCGGCCGCTAATGTGTAAACAGACAAATATATATATATATATATATATATATATATATATATATATATATATATATATAATTTTGAACGGACCTCATTTTCGTCATCTCCTGGGTTGGATCGATGGATATTCGAAGAAATTTTTCGAAACTCGCGTCATGAGTACGACCTCAATAGCTGATTTCCCTTAAGGCAAATCTGCTAAAATCTATATAACTATCTTAATTGAACATTACAAATTCAATAACATTGGATTTATACAATTCTTCAATCGTACGATATCGGAGATATTTTGATTTTTTTTAAATAACCTTTTTCTAAACTCCCTCTCCCACTGGTCGGATTTCAGCCATTAACGAACTTGATCTTTAATATTACATGAAAAGTTTAAATGTCGAATTTGGTAACGAATAAACAAAAATTGCGACCGCTAGAGCGTTTACAGGCAATTATATATATATATATATATATATATATATATATATATATATATATATATATATATATATAGGTGGGGCAACCATTGACATGTTGCGGGCCAAACAGTTAAATAATACATAAAAATTTGGCCCGCAACATGTCAAAGGTTGCCCCACCTTCAACAGTCAAAGGAGGAGCTTCTAAAAGAAGAAATGTTCACCCGCAAAGTTTCCCGCCAAGGTTCTCTCCCTTGAAAAGTTGCCACCTTGCTGGTCAGCATTGAGGCCATCCTCAATAGTTGCCCCCGCTGCCCCCCTCTCTGCTGACCTCCATGATTTGGATGTGCTGACGCCTGGACATTTTCTGACTCACCGCCCTCTCCACGCTCTTCATGCAAAGGAACGTCCTCTTCAAGCTGTGTCCTCTTCTTACTCAATAATGCCACTCATCGCGCCATGGGTGGGGAGATGTTCAGTCGTCATTTCAATTTGAATCTTCCGTGCTCGCTGAGTTCACAAACCCGCCACACATATACAGATCACCAAGGCTGTGGCCTACAGCGGAAACTCCTTTGAAGCTCTAGAAGGCATCGGCTAGTTAGAAGGATAGAGTCAGTTGGTCTTGGACGCTCGCTGCGGTCGTTCCTACGGCCAGTGGGGCCTTGCCCCCTCCCTCCGCTACAAATAACCGCTTCATAGATAACCGCTTCATAGACAACCGCAGTTCGAATTCACCCGTGATAGAGTCAGTCAGTTGTTTCATCTCCCGCAAAGCTGCCATCCTGTGCAGATCACCGTAACCGGTTGGAAATCGGATCTTCTACGGAACACAGAACATAGCAACGAAGGAGGACTCCACTTCTAGGAACGTTTTCGTTTCCCGCAGGTGCCTATTTTAACCCTAGAATGGTAGTGAACGTAAAAATTACTTATGATCTGGTTTGAACTATTATCAAAGGGCCGTTAACGACCCCACCACCCTCACCCCTCAGCTATGTGCCCTCCAGACAGTTCGGACTTGACCTCCGCCAAGTGCAGCTAAGTGAACCTTCACACTCATCCACGTATCGCTACTAATAACCGGTTTTTATGCCATAACATAGTTAATGTTATTCTCAATTTATTTTCTTCCAATTTATTTTTTATATTATAATTTATTTTCTCTTAATGTTTTTAACTTTTATTTTTGAATATAAAGAAGACAAAGATGTATGAAGAGAATATAAATAATCTGTTTATAGTTTCGGAAAAATGGAGAAAAAATATTCATTGGATGAAGAAATCAGAAATTTGTTGAAAGAACTCTCCGATGACCCAGATGGGGAAAATGACAATTATGAAATAGATGGTTATGGATAGGAGAGCGATGATGATCCGGAGTATTCTCCAAGTGATGAGGAGGCTGAGCCTTCGGAAATGATTGCAACACAGAGTGGGCTAGATAGCGATGAGAGTGAGAAAATTTTAGAAGACATCAAGGCAATCGAAGAAAGAGAACAAACACAGAGGAAAAAAAACCTAAAACCTCTCAACCACACAATATTGACAGATCAGTCACAATAAATGTAGAAGGTGGGGTTGTGCCTGGTATGAATGGAGCACACAACCTCCGGAACGTGTTTCGAACAAAGCGCCTGAAAGGAATGCCGTGCACATTATTAGATATTCACGTAGATATAAGTTAAAGATAAGTGTATGTTTTAATAAAATAAAAAAATAGTCACAAACATTAACAAATTTTTAATAATTTCACCAATTACCAGTTGCACACGTAAAATTTACGTATCAATACCATTAAGCGGGAAATAATATCACTACCGTTCTAGGGTTAATAATGCTAGCATTATTTGCGCAATTATCAAATGAGTACTCACACAATATAGGACCTATCGCTCATTCTATGTATATATATATATATATATATATATATATATATATATATATATATATATATATATATATATATATTGCCGCTAAATGAGTAAATTAGTATTAGTTTATAAAGTTAAGTTCTTTCTGCTTCTTGTTCAACCTCTATTTATAACGTGTATTATGTGTAGTTTTAATCAAATCAATATACTTGATTCTTAGGAGAACTCAAATAGTTCTTTGTGTTATTTCCCCTCATCTTTCCAATAGAAATACAAAATGGTTCAGTCTAATGCTCTCTCTTATTCTCGCCTTTAAAAAGCTTCCCGCCAAAACATTTTGGTGCCGACATTTTCTATTATTACCGCAAAAGCCTACTGCAATGCCCCTACATTTTGGTGCCGAAACCCGGGAAGTGTTCATTAACCGGAAGTGTTTATCCGGAAAAGTTTATTAAGTATTATTACAAAATTTTGAATTATCAAAGTAAAAAGTTACCGCTTTAGAATAATAAAAGTTCACCGCAAAACAAGACTATTTGAATTATCAAAGTAAAAGGTTACCGCTTTAGAATAATAAAAGTTCACCGCAAAACAAGACTATTTGAATTATCAAAGTAAAAGGTTACCGCTTTAGAATAATAAAAGTTCACCGCAAAACAAGACTATTTGAATTATCAAAGTAAAAAGTTACCGCTTTAGAATAATAAAAGTTCACCGCAAAACAAGACTATTTGAATTATAAAAGTAAAAGGTTACCGCTTTAGAATAATAAAAGTTCACCGCAAAACAAGACTATTTGAATTATCAAAGTAAAAGGTTACCGCTTTAGAATAATAAAAGTTCACCGCAAAACAAGACTATTTGAATTATCAAAGTAAAAGGTTACCGCTTTAGAATAATAAAAGTTCACCGCAAAACAAGACTATTTGAATTATCAAAGTAAAAGGTTACCGCTTTAGAATAATAAAAGTTCACCGCAAAACAAGACTATTTGAATTATCAAAGTAAAAAGTTACCGCTTTAGAATAATAAAAGTTCACCGCAAAACAAGACTATTTGAATTATAAAACTAAATGTTACCGCTTTAGAATAATAAAAGTTCACCGCAAAATAAGACTATTTGAATTATCAAAGTAAAAGGTTACCGCTTTAGAATAATAAAAGTTCACCGCAAAACAAGACTATTTGAATTATCAAAGTAAAAGGTTACCGCTTTAGAATAATAAAAGTTCACCGCAAAACAAGACTATTTGAATTATCAAAGTAAAAAGTTACCGCTTTAGAATAATAAAAGTTCACCGCAAAACAAGACTATTTGAATTATAAAAGTAAAAGGTTACCGCTTTAGAATAATAAAAGTTCACCGCAAAACAAGACTATTTGAGTTCTAACTTAATTGTAAGTGTACATTTCATTTCTTTATTTCTTATATCCTTGTATAATTGATGTTCTTTATTTCTTATATTCTTGTATAAAAGGTTTATCTTCAATATGGATCCTAAAACTAACCAATCAGACACCGCTTTCATCAAAGTTAATAAAGGAATACATAGAAAAGGAAGATACGCTTCCCAGTGATTTAACCGCCAAAATTGTAGATATCAAGAGCTCATATGCGTTACTTGTAGCCGCCATTGGCGAGACAGCTGTCTCATCCCCTCCACCCTGCTCTCCAAATGCCCGCGTAAATTTGAATGCTTACCACTTACCTCATGTTTCTCTTCCGCATTTTTGCGGAATTTCAAACCTCGATACCAACTAGCAGCTCGCATGAACCACTCTTTTGAAAAAAAATATGATAACCACGCCGCTTTGGCTTCATCAATTCTCAATGAAATGCTGGACTTTCAACCAATTTTCAAGCCTCCCCTTCACAATTGAAAAGTTTTCTTAAAGTGTTTTCGGAACAAGCCCAGTAGCTAGAAAATCTAAATGTCCCCGCTCTAGCTGACTTTATCACTTTCTTTATTGCATTCAGGGGCTTAGAAGCCCACTCTCAAAAGGAATTCAGTTTTCTTCACCCTGAAGATTTTCCCTCTCTCTCCGACCTGGTGAACTATGTAAACAAAACATTGATGCCATAGCTAATGTATCTACACCTGAGAGAAATCCTAAAGCTGTTCCCGCTCCTCGCATGGATACATCCTCTCCCCGCTTCCGGCCTACCGCTTCGAACCCACCAAGCTCTCCACCGCCCCGCGGCAATCGCTTTTGAAGGCGTTCGCTACCATTACCAAATGCCTTATTGCCGCCAAGCCCATAGCATTTATCAATGTCCAGAATTCCAGGGGCTGTCTGCTGCCTCGAACTACAGCGCTATTAAAAAGTTGCAGTTATGCTATAACTGCTTGGGGAACCACGGAGTTCGAGACTGCAAATCTTCAAGCCGCTGCCGGATATGCCACCGCTCTCATCACACCGTCATCCATGAGGGTGTTAATCTAAAGGCTACCCGCTCTTCAGACAGTTCCACTTCCCCTCCATTAACGCCTAGTCCGGAACCTTCCCCGTCGTTCCCGCACCGCTATTCTAGGCAAAGGCATCCTAACGCCACTCAGAAGAGACCACCCTCTCCACCGGCGAGGCACTCCCCACCTCCCAGGCATGATCAAGAATTATCATCTAAGGCTTCCAGCAGCTCACGATCACCCCCTTCTGTCAACGATTCTCAGCAAACATCTGTCTATTATGCGGAGAGGAAATTGCATAAGCCCCGCCGCACTAAAGATCCTGAGCTTTCCCGCCATCATCATTCCCCGGATTTGTCTCCTCAATGACTCCCGCAACCCGGACCCTCAGGCTGCTCTCTGGCACAACCCTCGCCTTCTCAAAAGGTATTTCCCGCATCATCTAGTCTTACTGAGGGTCACCGGGTAGACCTTCATGTTACTTCTGCTGCACCGCTAAAGGATTCTCCGCTTCATCAACGCTTACAAGGTGTTCCCGCTTCAAATGAGGAATGTTTTCCACCCAAATCTAGGCCCGTTATACTCCGGTCTCTTCCTTCTGTCGCGTTGTCTGGTTCATCGAAGCATTGCCCGCTTTCTATTCTTCCCACAGCACAGATAACTCTCAAAGGTTCTTCCCGCTCCACACATTTGTTTAGAGCCCTTGTTGATTCCTGCAGCCAAGCCAGTTTCATCACTCAAAGCGCCGCTTCCCGCTTAGGCTCGGCCATCATTGCGTCCCAAGTGGATGTTCTCGGATTGGGTGACCCTGTGGGAGTCAGCTGCCCTGGCTACATTGCTGTTTTCTTTCCAGTGTCGCCAGATAAAATGATCACCGCACAGTTCTTCGTTATTGAGTCCATCTGCTCCACTGTGCCTGCTGAACCGCTTGAGATTGGGCCCTGGAAATATCTGCATGGCCTCTCCTTCGCTGATCCAAAGTTTGACCGCCCGGCTCCCATTGACATACTTTTTGGAGTCCATTTAGTTGCACATATCCTTCTAAGCCCACTATCATTCATCCCTCTAAAGGTGGCACTCTTGCTTTCATGACCAATTTGGGTTGGTGTCTCCTGGAGCAGTGTTGTCTCCCATATTTTCCGTGCCGCATCAGTTGGGGCCCAGAAGTCCAGGATAACGAATGCAAGACCATCCGCAAGAAGTCGTCGCCGCTCTGAGAGTAATCCTCAATGGGAAAATCCGCCTTACAATTCAGAAGACATGCCCGCTCAAATTTCACTGCAACGCATACTTGACTCACCGCCTGATGAATCCATCGAAGCTGCCTCACAATCTTTTATGAAAACGTTCTCCGCTGCATAAAATGTTAACTAAATAAAGATCTACAGAGGTTTTGGGAATTAGAACCTGTCACTTCAGCCGCACCCAAACATTCAAAGGAGGAGCTTCTAAAAGAAGAAATGTTCACCCGCAAAGTTTCCCGCCAAGGTTCTCTCCCTTGAAAAGTTGCCACCTTGCTGGTCAGCATTGAGGCCATCCTCAATAGTTGCCCCCGCTGCCCCCCTCTCTGCTGACCTCCATGATTTGGATGTGCTGACGCCTGGACATTTTCTGACTCACCGCCCTCTCCACGCTCTTCATGCAAAGGAACGTCCTCTTCAAGCTGTGTCCTCTTCTTACTCAATAATGCCACTCATCGCGCCATGGGTGGGGAGATGTTCAGTCGTCATTTCAATTTGAATCTCCCGCGCTCGCTGAGTTCACAAACCCGCCACACATATACAGATCACCAAGGCTGTGGCCTACAGCGGAAACTCCTTTGAAGCTCTAGAAGGCATCGGCTAGTTAGAAGGATAGAGTCAGTTGGTCTTGGACACTCGCTGCGGTCGTTCCTACGGCCAGTGGGGCCTTGCCCCCTCCCTCCGCTACAAATAACCGCTTCATAGACAACCGCAGTTCGAATTCACCCGTGATAGAGTCAGTCAGTTGTTTCATCTCCCGCAAAGCTGCCATCCTGTGCAGATCACCGTAACCGGTTGGAAATCGGATCTTCTACGGAACACAGAACATAGCAACGAAGGAGGACTCCACTTCTAGGAACGTTTTCGTTTCCCGCAGGTACCTATTTTAACCCTAGAATGGTAGTGAACGTAAAAATTACGTATGATCTGGTTTGAACTGTTATCAAAGGGCCGTTAACGACCCCACCACCCTCACCCCTCAGCTATGTGCCCTCCAGACAGTTCGGACTTGACCTCCGCCAAGTGCAGCTAAGTGAACCTTCACACTCATCGCACGTAAAATTTACGTATCGCTACTAATAACCGGTTTTTATGCCATAACATAGTTAATGTTATTCTCAATGTATTTTCTTCCAATTTATTTTTTATATTATAATTTATTTTCTCTTAATGTTTTGACTTTTATTTTTGAATATAAAGAAGACAAAGATGTATGAAGAGAATATAAATAATCTGTTTATAGTTTCGGAAAAATGGAGAAAAAATATTCATTGGATGAAGAAATCAGAAATTTGTTGAAAGAACTCTCCGATGACCCAGATGGGGAAAATGACAATTATGAAATAGATGGTTATGGATAGGAGAGCGATGATGATCCGGAGTATTCTCCAAGTGATGAGGAGGCTGAGCCTTCGGAAATAATTGCAACACAGAGTGGGCTAGATAGCGATGAGAGTGAGAAAATTTTAGAAGACATCAAGGCAATCGAAGAAAGAGAACAAACACAGAGGAAAAAAAACCTAAAACCTCTCAACCACACAATATTGACAGATCAGTCACAATAAATGTAGAAGGTGGGGTTGTGCTTGGTATGAATGGAGCACACAACCTCCGGAACGTGTTTCGAACAAAGCGCCTGAAAGGAATGCCGTGCACATTATTAGATATTCACGTAGATATAAGTTAAAGATAAGTGTATGTTTTAATAAAATAAAAAAATAGTCACAAACATTAACAAATTTTTAATAATTTCACCAATTACCAGTTGCACACGTAAAATTTACGTATCAATACCATTAAGCGGGAAATAATATCACTACCGTTCTAGGGTTAATAATGCTATCATTATTTTCGCAATTATCAAATGAGTACTCACACAATATAGGACCTATCGCTCATTCTATGTATATATATTGCCGCTAAATGAGTAAATTAGTATTAGTTTATAAAGTTAAGTTCTTTCTGCTTCTTCTTCAACCTCTATTTATAACGTGTATTATGTGTAGTTTTAATCAAATCAATATACTTGATTCTTAGGAGAACTCAAATAGTTCTTTGTGTTATTTCCCCTCATCTTTCCAATAGAAATACAAAATGGTTCAGTCTAATGCTCTCTCTTATTCTCGCCTTTAAAAAGCTTCCCGCCAAAACATTTTGGTGCCGACATTTTCTATTATTACCGCAAAAGCTAACCTCACGCCCCTACAATTAGTTAATTAGTTTTCAAAACATTAAACAATATGTAAACCAAATTCATATTGTTTAATGTTTTGAAATTAATTTAAGCAAAACAATGTTGCTACCCGTCAAACGAGAGCGGTAGTTGTAGGGAGGCTAACTCAGTTAATTGTGTTAACTTATTTCCTATTAAATGTTGGCGTTATTGGAATTTCATTCTACTCAGAACAGATTCTTTCTAAAATGTCCAATTAAATGTGCTCGGAATTGGTTTTTCACATGAAATATGGACATTAGTAGGTGCCAATCTGAATTTTTCAAGAAGCTCAAGCTCTATATAGACTTTCCTCAAAAATTCAATTTATTCAACTTAATTACTACTGTCCTAAGCTTTAATGAACTTTAACTTATTTGGAAGCGCCCAACTGACCTTCGAAAGAAAAATGTTTTCATTGAAGTAGGACAATTATTTTTTATTTTTTTTTATTTTTAAATTGCTTAAAAGGAATTTGTGATTTATCGCACTTAAACCTGCAAACATACTTAAAGTACAAAAGACAGGAAGACGTTTAGGAGATATAAAATCAAATATTCCCGTTATTATGAATCGGCTTGAGAAATTGTATATAACCAATATTTTACAAATTTAATTCTTTAAAAATGTTATGATATATATGAAATCAGTTATTGTGGTCTTCCTCATGACGAAATGTTCGAAATTCTTCTTCAAATGTTCATCGATTCTACCAAGGAGATAACGAAAATGAGCTCCGTTCAAAATTGTAATATATATATTATATTTGCCAGTTACCGCTCTAGCGGTCCCAATTATTGTTTGGTTCTTACCAAATTCCATATTCAGTCATTTTTTGTAAAAAGAAAGATCAAGTTCGTTAACGGCTGAAATCGGACCTGGGGAGGGGAGGGGTTTAGAGGGGGAGAATATTGAAAATTCGAAATATCTCCGTTACTATAAGTTGGACCGAAGAATTGTATAGATCCAATCATATTGCAAATTAAATGTACTATAAGTATTGTTATATACATTTATTTATTCCCTATCATGAATATTAACAGATATTACCAATTGTCTGTTTTCAGCCTTCAGCAAACCCCCCCCTTTCTTTTTTTCCCCCATCTCTGCCCCCGCTGTACCTATGGGTTTCCCCATACCAGCGGCCTCCATTTAATAAGAGATATAAAATTTTGAATTGGATAAATTGGGCCAGGTAACTTAGCCTAACTCACCGAGCACGGCTAAGCATTAAAGTGCAACATTTGGGCAAACCCCCACTTGTACTCATGTTACGTAATGCTCGGTTATGTAATAAACCACATTATTCGAACTTAAATACAAAATATTATTTTCAAGAGACCTTTATTATACGAGATACGGGTAAATATGTTCGGTGACCTCCCCCCTGTCTTAAGTTTTTGGGATACTTAAATTTGATTGATTGAGATACAAATTATTCTGATTCATTATAAATTTCAGTACTAGAGCACGCCAGCTAAGTGGTAAAGCGATCCCTTTGGGATCGCCAATCTACTACTCGGGCTTCGGTCTCGCGATTTCTGGTTTTTAATTAAACATGTTACAAGTACTGCATTTTCTAGGTTCGTAATACTTGTAGTTATATCTGTAAAGCTTATCCGCAAAAAATACGAATGATCCCCATACAGTCAGAAAAGAATTTATGTCAATTTATGTCCTATATTGTATCATAAAAAAAGAAGAAAAAAATTGAACTATTTACCTGACGAAAAATGAATGACCTCTATTCATGAAACCTTAATTAAGGTAAATAAAAAACATTGAGAGAAATGAAAAAAAAGGGAAAATGAGAGAAGGAAAAGGAGTCGTTTTAGTTTAATGATTATCTGCTAGAATGCGCACTACACGTCTTTACAAAACTAACAGTTGTAGACCAATAATTGAAATAACTCAATACCATCAACGATAATAATGCCAGTACATAAATATAAAAAAAGAAAAGAAAACAATTTCGACATTCAATCAGATTAAAATAAATTTGGATAATAAATAACATTGTCTGAAGGTGTAAACCTCTCGCATCTTTATTTAGATAACATACATAAACTCTAATTAGATAAACATAAAACCCTCCCAGCAGGTATCACCAGCTATCGGGTAAGCCACCCTCACTGTTCCATTACACCCCATCAAAATTACCACCCCCCTCATAATGGAACCAAGTTCAGCAGAAGGGGAACACCATCTATACAAGGAAGCTGGGTCTCAGATAAAAAAAAAAAAACCTGGTACCACCCGTTTCCGGGTAATCCTTTCAAACGCTCTATTTCACAACCATTTACAAATCACCTTTTCTCCCTTATAATAGAGCGATACGTTCAGAAAAAGGGAAGCTATCATCACCCCCATAGGTCTGATGGGCCTGAGAGACCGACCATTCTATAAGTGATACTAGGGCTTTACATTAAAAAAAAAAATAAACATATTAACATTTCCATTAACCTCGCCCTTCGCACTCATGAATATAAGAGTAACCGTAGAAGGTAATTTCCAGTTTTTAATTGTCATGCCTTATCGGAAGGTAGTCTGCGTGATATAAATAGGTACAGTTCTGAATTATAATTATAGGCTTCTCAGGCCTGAAAATATCGAGAGTTATAAGTAAATAACCTGCCTTTTCGTGAAGGCACTTTAACACGAGTTAGTGATTGTCGTATCGCTTCAAGTGGAAGAGCTTAACGTTTTAAGGTTTAAGCCTGGAATTTTTAAACATTTGTTTGACCTGTAGGGTAGATTTGCTATTGGCTGGATATCTCAGACATTGAAAACATTCCTACCCCTAATCTAACCCCTCAGATACGAAATCTCGGCCCTTTTTACAGAATATTTGCTCTATTTTGATTAATATTATTTCATTGGAAAGTGACATACGATATCTCAGTTCTATTTATAAAATAATGTGCTTTGCCCTGATTAATATTATTTCATTTGAAAATTATATAAGATACCTTTGACCTATTTACAAAATAATTTTCTCTCCCCTGATTTATATTATTTCATTGGAAAGTTATATACGATATCTCCGTCTTATTTACAAAATATTATGCTGTGCTCTGATTAACCCGCAGCGTTCCACCCAATATATTTTTACAACTTGTTCCACCCTGGGTATCTCACACCCACACAATGAGAAAGTTGCCGTTTAACACATTTTCCCATGCTTTTATTATGATTTTTGTTTTTCAGGTTAATAATAAAAAAAAAAATTAAACAATATTTATATTGTTTTAAAACAGTTTATATGACAATCAATTTTAGACTCTAACACAAAACTACAAACAAATCACAGGTAAATTGACAATTAAAAAATTATATTATACTGTACAATATATTCATTTTTTTAATCAAAATAATCACAAATATAATCACAATAGGTAGATACAATACGGTAACTTAAAAATAAAATAAAAAACAAACAAATTGTCAGTCTTTCAAACTTGGGCACAGCAAGCGTCGCATAGTTTTTTTGAATATTCTAAGCAAGTTTTGCACTTGATGCAGCAATATTTGGTCTTCCTGTCTTTTTTCCATTCACACCTTCTGCAGGGAGTATGCTTATTCAGTTTATCTGAAACAGGTTCGTTTCCCACATTTTTTTCTTGGTGATGAACGGATGCTCCGGCCAATTCTAGAGTTTTCTCGATTGATGTTTGCAGTTCTTTGCTTAGTGGCTTAGAAAGTCTCTTCTTTAGGTGTGGAGTAACAAGTTGCAAAGTGAGCTTGTAAATAAAACGGTATCTTGTCTCCAATAAGCTAGCCTCGAAACATTTGTGGATAATAAATGAATTGACCAAGCTGAGGTTCAGCATGCCACTGAAGATACATAAAGGCCATCTTTCATCCCGTCTTTGTGTGGAATAAAGGCTACATTTTATATCTAAAACGTCGATCCCTCCCTTAGATTTGTTGTAGAAGTCGATAATTTCTGGTTTCCCAAATTTCTTACTTTCATCTTTCGAAGCATGCATCGAAGAGACGAGATTGACCACTTTGTTACTCTTCACTTTTTAGGATAACAATGTGATGTGAAAACCCGTATAGTTGATCATTTAACTTTCGGCCTTTGGCTTCCACAAAAATTCGAGGTAATTCACGTTTTTTTCGTTTAATTGTTCCAACATATGTTAACCCATTTTTGCGGAGCACGTTTACAGCCTTGATGGATGTTAACCAATTATCTGCTGTCACGTTTCGGTTGGTGTTACAAATGGGTTGGCTGAGCCGGACCAAGGTTTGTGTTGGGATGGAGAGACTGTTTCTTTCCTCTGGAGATAAGGTTACCCCATCAGACCCTTTCCCAACATAAATATAGGAATTATACAGATAGCAAGTCCGAGCGTCCGTCATGTTCATCAATTTGATGCCATATTTGTTGGGTTTGTTCCCCACGTAAACCCGAAACTTACATTTGCCCCTAAATGGCAGCAGGGTTTCATCATATTCAAGACATATTCACTAAGGGTATATAGCTCCTGGCTGTTATTTATACACTGGGTAAATATTTGGGAAATCGGAGCAGCAGGGTCAGATGCTCGTCTTTCGTCTCTGGTAGAGGGATCATCGAATCGCAGCGCTTCCTTTATCGCGATGGCACGACATAACTGACCTGGAGGAACTATAAAATATTATATTTAGAATAAAAAATAATTTATATTTAATTATTGTTAGTTAATAAATCATTAAATTCAAATTAATTATTTATATTAGAGATATTAGCATAGATAAATGTATTGGACGAGACCAAAAAATAAAGAGTAAATGAATTTAAATTAAAAAATATAAGTGAAGCTGTTCCACCTGGGTATATGGTAGCCATAAAAGGCAGACAGGTTGTTCCATCTGGGTGTCAAATACCCGGTGACTTCTAAAAATAGATAGACTTACCTGGAAAAAGGCAGTTGAAATCAGACGGTGGTGTCGGTTTTTCGTTCACAACTGACCTTACGTGAGGGGGAGAATGGTCTAGGAGCGTCAGGTTAGCCAACTCAAAAACAAACATTTTCATACTGGGTATCTCACACCCCGCTGGAACGCTACGGGTTAATATTATTGTGTATTCATGGAATATGAATTCAATCAATTCCGTAACACATATATACTATATTAACAATAAAAAAGAGAAATCACTCAATGAGTGGAAATCTTGCTAATGCCTTATTTCAATCATTTAAATAAAGAGTTGAAGCATTATATAGTTTACAAGCTCAGATACCCGGCTTCGCCCGGGAATTCATTTGAGGCTGAATGGTGATGTTATTTTTTTACATTGCACAATATTTTGACATTTACCCGTCCCAGAGTTTAGGATTGATACCCGTCGTTGCCGGTGATTTGCTAATAATAGAATTATTTGTTCGATAATTCTTCACAGTCATCGATATTTTTATATTTCCCGTCTCATACATGTAAATATGGTGAATTTTTATTTCAGGCCTCCCTTATAACCCCCCTCCCGTTCGAACCTAAAAATTTTAATATAACTTATAATCATGGAAGAATTAATGCTAATTGACATACCGAGTTTTGTTAAGTTCGGTTCAGCCGTTAGTGCCCGCTAAAGGTTTAACGTATAACTCATTTATACTTAGGTATATGGCAAAAGTGCATATAACAAACGTTACTCTAAATAAAAAAATAAACAACTTTTGTTATGTGCATATTTGCTGAAAAAGCAATAGGAAACGAAATATCGCTATTTTTAATTTAAGGCCTCCCTTATAACCCCCACTCCTGCCCGTCCCTAGAAATGTTAGTATGGCTTATTATAAGGAAATCGTTAGTATTAATTCACATACCGAGTTTGATTTAGTTCGGTTGAGTCTTTTGTGCCAAATAAAATTGTGGACCCCCCAATAGTTTTTAGCGTATAACTCATTTATACTTCCGTATACGGCAAAAGTGCATATAATAAAAGTTACTCTAAATAACAAAATAAACAACTTTTGAATGTTTATATTTGCGGAAAAACCAATAGGAAACGAAATATCGCTATTTTTAATTTCAGGCTTCCCTTATAACCCCTACTCCTGCCCGTCCATAGAAATTTTTTTATGGCTTATTATAATGAATGCCTCACTGCTAATACATATACCTAGTTTTATTTAGTTCGGTTGAGTCTTTTTTGGCAAATAATATTGTTGACTCCCGCTATAATTTTTAGCGTGTAACGCATTTAAACTTCGGTATACGACAAAAGTGTATATACCAAAAGTTACTCTAAATAACAAAATAAACAACTTTTGTTATGTGCATATTTGCCGAAAAACCAATAGAAAACGAAATATCGCTATTTTTAATTTCAGGCTTCCTTTATAACCCCCACTCCTGTTCATCTCAGAGAAAATTAATATAGCCTAAAGTCTAAGTTGGGTTAGTAGTAATATACATACCAAGTTTCATAAAATTCAGTTCAGCCGTTTATGCGTGAAAAGGTAACAAACAAACAAACAAACAAACATACACGAAAGAAACAAAATGCAGATATGGTGTCTATGACATGTGAAACGAAAAGTTATCGTGAAATTTCGAGAAAAAAATCAATGTACAGACAGAGGTTATAATTTTATATATATATATATAGATTAGTTAATTTCCTTCAAAATTTTTAAAATACTTAAAAGGGGTTCGTGGGTTTTACAGCAAGGTGTATGAGTCTCGGTGGAGAGGTTAAATATTTTTATCATAAGTATACCTACTTCTCCTGAAGAGGGGGAAATAAACAGCCTTTTCACCTCGTTCTCATCTCTTGGTCTTACAACATTTGACCTTCAACAAAGATTGAAATTAAGGGCATATTTCGTCGATATTTTTTCTTATGTAAAATAAAATCTGATGAGAACTACTAAAGAAATAAAATTATAGAAGTTAGTAGAAATTGTATTGAAGAAATATTAGTGAAATCGATGAAGTATAAAGTATTTGAGGGAGAAGAAAGGATATTGAAGAAAGGAAATGGCAGCTGGCGATCAAGTTAGTCTAGTCCGATCACGTACCTAGCTTATATCAACAAGGCCCTGATATAAGTCAAGAAATTGGGAGTGGGGGGATCCGAAGGAGTGGGGGGCTCCGAAGGAGTGGGGGGGTCCGAAGGCGAGATTCTATTAAGCTCTTTCCTTATCAGCTTTTATTGTATTTATTAATAACTTAAATTCATAGTTCGATCCAGTAATGGTGACAGAGCAACATTGATACTCCAAAAATGGGTGTTTACATCAGCGAGAATTATATTACGCAGGGAATGCGTAAACTAAGCAGATTTCCAATGCTGTAGCAGCTATAATACCAGCAGAATATAAAGCAGAAGAGCTGGTGACACTAAACAACATAAAAAAACAATGAACTAACTACAAAGACATAATGAATATTACAATAGATACATAAAATAAACACAAAGAATATTACAATAGATAAATACATTGACTGCTCACAATGGCTACACCCGGCACTATTGGCAAAAGTAATATCACATTTGGACGAACCATGGACTGAAAACATTATGACGTCCCACATATTTACTGACGGAAGCAAAACTGACAACAATACACCTGGAGCAGCATTAATTGTTGAGACAACAAGTGGACATATTCTAAAATACAAATACCGACTTGATGCTAGATGCTCCAATAATCAAGCTGAGAAATACGCTGTTTTAAAAGCTACCGAATATATTATAAAATCACCATATAACCTACACAAATATAGGACCACACACACAGAGAACACGACTCTCTTTTATTCAATACGCAACCCTACTATACACGACCCGCTCACAGAAAACATTAGACAAAATGTACTGGAAATTATACATTTAAATCTACAAGACTGGATAAATTCCCATTCAGGAAATATTGGAAACGAACTACTTTTCACGTTAGCAAAGGAAGCAGATTAAGATACAAAAATAATCCCTCTCTCGTACCACTCTCATAGATTAGGAAATACTTACGTACCGACACGATACATAAGTGGAACAGAGAATGGACGACATGTAACAAATTTTTCAGTTTACATCAATACATACCAAATATAACACAAAACTACAACACAATTAAGAGTCACCATCACAAATGCACACAATGTCTAACGGAACATCGACAGGGAGGACATTATTTAACAAGATTTAAAATTCAAGACAATGACAAATGTACTTGCGACTCACAGACAAAACAAACGTTTTTACATATACTTTATGACTGTTCAACATTTAACCAAAATAGATCAAATTTAATAATGAACATAATTTTAAAAAAGAGGTAATTGGCCAGAACCACCTCATATTATATTTAACAAATAAAATAAAGAACTTATAAAGTTTATCAAAAGTATAGATATGGATGTAGCAAAAATACATTAGAATGTAATGTTAATTGTGAGGAATGGGAATTATAATTCAATATATTTACCTTACATAGACTCGCAAATTAAACATCGGTTGAGTTTAACTTTAGATGATTTGTTTTATGTTTTTTTTTGTCTTTTTTATTTATTTATTATTATTTCATTTATTAATTTTATTTGTTATTATCTTACTTATATTGATATTTTACTTTTGCTTTATATTATGTTTGATTAGATAGTTGATTAAGGTGTATATACTGTAAAATAAAAATGTATTCATACATAATCATACATGTACTATGCCATGTGGCACATGTATTCAAATAAATAACTCCTCATATGGTTACTATGAGGAGAAGAAAAAAATCAATAGGCTATTATGACATAAACCACTGTATTCTAAGCTTAAATACAAAATATTGTTTTCAAGAGACCTTTTTTACATAGACATAGAGAATATATGGTGAGATCAGGTCAAAAGTAAGCGATACCAGCGTGGGAAATCTGCTTAGTTTACGCAGCCCCTGCGTGACGGACATTTATTGATCAATGGGCTCTTGCAAGTGAATACGTCTTACAGCGGCTCGGGATCAACTTCATACTCAACCGAAATCTATGAATAAGTTTTTTATTCTCATTATTGAGGTAAGTTCTTTCTCTCTGGTGGGTTAAAGACGATACCTAAGAGGTTACAGAGCCATTCCAAGAACCATACAATAGTAAATGAAATGAGAGACTGAGGCACTTGTCTCACACAACTCCCTATGCCATATTTACATTTTGTTGACACAAGTATGTATTAATAGTAAGCCTTTCGTTAACAATGATATGAGAGACTGAGGCACATCTCTCACACAACTCCCTATGCCATATTTACATTTTGTTGACACAAGTATGTATTAATAGTAAGCCTTTAGTTAACAATGATATGAGAGACTAAGGCACATCTCTCACACAACTCCCTTTGCCATATTTACATTTTGTTGACACAAGTATGTATTAATAGTAAGCCTTTAGTTAACAATGATAAGAGAGACTACGGCACATCTCTCACACAACTCCGGTTGCCCTATTTACATTTTGTTGACTCAAATATGTATTAATAGTAAGCCTTTAGTTAACAATGATACGAGAGACTAAGGCACATCTCTCACACAACTCCGTTTGCCATATTTACATTTTGTTGACACAAGTATGTATTAATAGTAAGCCTTTAGTTAACAATGATATGAGAGACTAAGGCACATCTCTCACACAACTCCCTTTGCCATATTTACATTTTGTTGACACAAGTATGTATTAATAGTAAGCCTTTAGTTAACAATGATATGAGAGACTAAGGCACATCTCTCACACAACTCCCTATGCCATATTTACATTTTGTTGACACAAGTATGTATTAATAGTAAGCCTTTAGTTAACAATGATATGAGAGACTAAGGCACATCTCTCACACAACTCCCTTTGCCATATTTACATTTTGTTGACACAAGTATGTATTAATAGTAAGCCTTTAGTTAACAATGATATGAGAGACTAAGGCACATCTCTCACACAACTCCCTATGCCATATTTACATTTTGTTGACACAAGTATGTATTAATAGTAAGCCTTTAGTTAACAATGATATGAGAGACTAAGGCACATCTCTCACACAACTCCGTTTGCCATATTTACATTTTGTTGACACAAGTATGTATTAATAGTAAGCCTTTAGTTAACAATGATATGAGAGACTAAGGCACATCTCTCACACAACTCCCTATGCCATATTTGCATTTTGTTGACACAAGTATGTATTAATAGTAAGCCATTAGTTAACAATGATATGAGAGACTAAGGCACATCTCTCACAAACCTCCCTTTGCCATATTTACATTTTGTTGACACAAGTATGTATTAATAGTAAGCCTTTAGTTAACAATGATATGAGAGACTAAGGCACATCTCTCACACAACTCCCTTTGCCATATTTACATTTTGTTGACACAAGTATGTATTAATAGTAAGCCTTTAGTTAACAATGATATGAGAGACTAAGGCACATCTCTCACACAACTCCGTTTGCCATATTTACATTTTGTTGACACAAGTATGTATTAATAGTAAGCCTTTAGTTAACAATGATATGAGAGACTAAGGCACATCTCTCACACAACTCCCATTGCCATATTTACATTTTGTTGACACAAGTATGTATTAATAGTAAGCCTTTCGTTAACAATGATATGAGAGACTAAGGCACATCTCTCACACAACTCACGTTTGCCATATTTACATTTTGTTGACACAAGTATGTATTAATAGTAAGCCTTTAGTTAACAATGATATGAGAGACTAAGGCACATCTCTCACACAACTCACTTTGCCATATTTACATTTTGTTGACACAAGTATGTATTAATAGTAAGCCTTTAGTTAACAATGATATGAGAGACTAAGGCACATCTCTTTGTTGACACAAGTATGTATTAATAGTAAGCCTTTAGTTAACAATGATATGAGAGACTAAGGCACATCTCTCACACAACTCCGTTTGCCATATTTACATTTTGTTGACACAAGTATGTATTAATAGTAAGCCTTTAGTTAACAATGATACGAGAGACTAAGGCACATCTCTCACACAACTCCGTTTGCCATATTTACATTTTGTTGACACAAGTATGTATTAATAGTAAGCCTTTAGTTAACAATGATATGAGAGACTAAGGCACATCTCTCACACAACTCCGTTTGCCATATTTACATTTTGTTGACACAAGTATGTATTAATAGTAAGCCTGAATATAAAAAAGAACAGACAGACTAAGGCACCTCTCTCACACAAATCCGATTGCCATATTTACATTTTGTTGACACAAGTATGTATTAATAGTAAGCCTTTAGTTAACAATGATACGGGAGACTAAGGCACATCTCTCACACAACTCCCTTTGCCATATTTACATTTTGTTGACACAAGTATGTATTAATAGTAAGCCTTTAGTTAACAATGATATGAGAGACTAAGGCACATCTCTCACACAACTCCGTTTGCCATATTTACATTTTGTTGACACAAGTATGTATTAATAGTAAGCCTTTAGTTAACAATGATATGAGAGACTAAGGCACATCTCTCACAAACCTCCCTTTGCCATATTTTCATTTGTTGACACAAGTATGTATTAATAGTAAGCCTTTAGTTAACAATGATATGAGAGACTAAGGCACATCTCTCACACAACTCCCTTTGCCATATTTACATTTTGTTGACACAAGTATGTATTAATAGTAAGCCTTTAGTTAACAATGATATGAGAGACTAAGGCACATCTCTCACACAACTCCGTTTGCCATATTTACATTTTGTTGACACAAGTATGTATTAATAGTAAGCCTTTAGTTAACAATGATATGAGAGACTGAGGCACATCTCTCACACAACTCCCTTAGCCATATTTACATTTTGTTGACACAAGTATGGATGGATAGTAAGCCTTTAGTTAACAACGATATGAGAGACTAAGGCACATCTCTCACACAACTCCCTATGCCATATTTACATTTTGTTGACACAAGTATGTATTAATAGTAAGCCTTTAGTTAACAATGATATGAGAGACTAAGGCACATCTCTCACAAACCTCCCTATGCCATATTTACATTTTGTTGACACAAGTATGTATTAATAGTAAGCCTTTAGTTAACAATGATATGAGAGACTAAGGCACATCTCTCACAAACCTCCCTATGCCATATTTACATTTTGTTGACACAGGTATGTATTAATAGTAAGCCTTTAGTTAACAATGATATGAGAGACTAAGGCACATCTCTCACACAACTCCGTTTGCCATATTTACATTTTGTTGACACAAGTATGTATTAATAGTAAGCCTTTAGTTAACAATGATATGAGAGACTGTCGCACATCTCTCACACAACTCCCTATGCCATATTTTCATTTTGCTGACACAAGTATGTATTAATAGTAAGCCTTTAGTTAACAACGATACGAGAGACTTAGGCACATCTCTCACACAACTCCCTATGCCATATTTGCATTTTGTTGACACAAGTATGTATTAATAGTAAGCCTTTAGTTAACAATGATATGAGAGTCTAAGGCACCTCTCTCACACTCCTCACTGAGCCATATTTACATTTTGTTGACACATGTATGTATTAATAGTAAGCCTTTAGTTAACAATGATATGAGAGACTAAGGCACATCTCTCACACAACTCCCTTTGCCATATTTACATTTTGTTGACACAAGTATGTATTAATAGTAAGCCTTTAGTTAACAATGATATGAGAGACTAAGGCACATCTCTCACACAACTCCGTTTGCCATATTTACATTTTGTTGACTCAAATATGTATTAATAGTAAGCCTTTCGTTAACAATGATATGAGAGAATGAAGCACATCTCTCACACAACTCCGTTTGCCATATTTACATTTTGTTGACACAAGTATGTATTAATAGTAAGCCTTTAGTTAACAATGATATGAGAGACTAAGGCACATCTCTCACACAACTCCGTTTGCCATATTTACATTTTGTTGACACAAGTATGTATTAATAGTAAGCCTTTAGTTAACAATGATATGAGAGACTAAGGCACATCTCTCACACAACTCCGTTTGCCATATTTACATTTTGTTGACTCAAATATGTATTAATAGTAAGCCTTTCGTTAACAATGATATGAGAGAATGAAGCACATCTCTCACACAACTCCTATGCCATATTTTCATTTTGCTGACACAAGTATGTATTAATAGTAAGCCTTTAGTTAACAACGATACGAGAGACTAAGGCACATCTCTCACAAACCTCCCTATGCCATATTTACATTTAGTTGACACAAGTATGTATTAATAGTAAGCCTTTAGTTAACAATGATATGGAGAGACTAAGGCACATCTCTCACACAACTCACTTTGCCATATTTTCATTTTGTTGACACAAGTATGTATTAATAGTAAGCCATTAGTTAACAATGATACGAGAGACTAAGGCACATCTCTCACACAACTCCCTTTGCCATATTTACATTTTGTTGACACAAGTATGTATTAATAGTAAGCCTTTAGTTAACAATGATATGAGAGACTAAGGCACATCTCTCACACAACTCCCTTTGCCATATTTACATTTTGTTGACACAAGTATGTATTAATAGTAAGCCTTTAGTTAACAATGATATGAGAGACTAAGGCACATCTCTCACACAACTCCCTTTGCCATATTTACATTTTGTTGACACAAGTATGTATTAATAGTAAGCCTTTAGTTAACAATGATATGAGAGACTAAGGCACATCTCTCACACAACTCCGTTTGCCATATTTACATTTTGTTGACACAAGTATGTGTTAATAGGAAGCCTTTTGTTAACAATGTCTTAGTGTATTAAGTTATTATTATTATTTATTTATTTGGAGCTACGCAACTGTAGCGAGGTATCTGGTGGGGACTATATAAAATTAAATAACGAAACCAAATTAATTTAAACCAAAATAAAAAATAGCAACAGAAATTGAACGCGTAAAACAGAAATTCTACACAAAACAGAAATGGAACACAAAACGAAATAGAAAACTAAAAACAGAAATGGAACACAAAAACGAAATAGAAAACTAAAAACAGAAATGGAACACAAAAACAGAAATGGAAAGATAAAAAAGAAATGGAACACAAAAACAGAAATGGAAAGATAAAAAAGAAATGGAACACAAAAACAGAAATGGAAAGATAAAAAAGAAATGGAACACAAAAACAGAAATGGAAAGATAAAAAAGAAATGGAACACAAAAAACAGAAATCGAACAATAAACCAAAATTGAACACAATAAAGGAACAAACAAAATATAGAATCCGAAACTAATTACAAAAACCAAAAGGTGAGAATAACAAAAAGAAAAGAGTTGGATAATAGGGAAATCAAATAAAAAGTATTAAACAAAATATAATAAAAATAAATAAATTGATGAATAAAATGGAATACGTATCTAAAGGGGGTGGGGGAACCTTCAGTTTTGCTAGACTAAAACGAACGATGAAATATTTACATTTCATATATTCCAAAGAATTCATAAAGAGCTCAGCAAACATACAAACAGAAACACATACACACTCACACACTAGTTTTGATGCATACAGATATTAAGAAAATATAAAATCTCTTTTAAAATACAAATAATCATTGTAAATGTTGTATATTTAAATTTTAGTGTATATGTTAATGGCTCTTAGATGTTGTAGTATAGTGGGTATGTATGGTCTAGGTTCAGTGAGTAAGTCATGTAGGCCGTGGGGTATCTGTAAATGATCTCGTCTCTTGCAGTCTGTCAATATGTATTTTATTGTGAGAGTCAAATTGCATACATGGCATTTGGGCTGCTCTCTTTTTTTTCATTAAATAGCTATGAGTAAGGAAGGAGTGGCCAATGCGGAGCCTTGTTAATATCACCTCTTCTCTCCGTGCATATGTTGCACTTTTACTCGTCCCTGTGAATACTGTCCGTTTAATTTATTGTCTGTTTGTAGCTATTTTTGTTCCCAGTCTTGTAATACGTTAGTTATTGCAGAATGTACTAAGTCGTCTCTTGTTAGTTCATTTGAGTCTAAGTCAAGTTTCTGAGTCGCTAATTTTGCTTGTTTATCAACTTCAGTACTTAGTCCGATATTTTTGTGTCCTGGTAGCCATACTCGTGTAACATTATTTTGAAGATGAATGATATGTTCTAAAATTTGGGTTATAATGTTCTGTAAATGTACTTCAAGGAGAATAAAAAACTTAAAGAGTATGTAAATAAGAAAATCTGAGGTTTTGAACATCGTGATCTTTGAAAAGGCAATTTTATAGTTTGTAACTCAGCTGTATAAATGCTTGCATTGTTGTTAAGTTTTGTAGTGTATATGTCATTGTTAATGATTGCTGCAGCTGCTGTTCCAAAGTCAGTCTTGGATCCGTCAGTAAAAGTGTGAAGTGAGTTTGGGTTATTAGCTACAATTGAGTAATAAGCTATTCTGTAAAATTTAGAAGATAAAGGATTTATTTTATTAAAGTTAAATTAATGCTTAAGTTATTAATTCTCCATGGAGAGAGTGACAAGTTTCTGTTATAGTATATTTGGGTTTGTAATATGTTTGAGTCAATAATGTTTTCTGAAGTACGTATGATTAGGGGTTTATGTTTACTTTCCTTTTCCATGTATTTTTTCCAATATATGTTGTTTAAAAATACTTTGACGCATGGTGTGTCTAATGCTTTGCATTTTAAAAGAAATTTTAAGCAGATAATTATTCTTTATTGCAATGGAGGTTCTCCTGCTTCGACACAGAGGCTATCTACTAGGCTTGATCTGAAGGCTCCAGTTGCTATTAACTTGTATTAAGTTCGTAAGCATAAATATGTTCTCATGGTATTGACTAGAAGCGATAAATTTTGACACTATAAGTCAATAAGTTATTGACAAGTTTGACAACTTTTAAGGCCTATTGTCTGCCTCCAATCAGCTTCCACTTGGTAGAGACCTATTAGAGAATAGGCCGAACCTTGTGCTTTCTCCATTGTCAGTAGTTTACCTATAAATCTGCCAGTCAACCACTTGGAACAGCTCGACTATCTGAGAAGAATGAATTATTTACATCAATGTTTTGCATACATTAGTTTGGGATATTAATTTTTAATGGATTTTTTTTTGTATGATGCACTTGCAGCGATGTCTTACAAGTTAATTTATAGAGACTGGACTCCTGTCCTGGTCATTGAGAGCTCCATGTTAAGTCCAGTTGATTGTCGCCCGAATAAGATCATTATTCAGAAAGATTTCTACCACTTATGCCTACAGAAATACCTACTGCGAAAGTCTGAAACATAGAAAATAAATTGCATAACATATTCATATAGATAAATGAGAAAAATTATTAAAAATACGAAGTCTAATATAGATAAAGCCAATTCAAAATAAACACAATAAGCCTCCTGTAGTATATCCTGAAGATAATATTGCATATAAATTAATAACATGTATGTAGAAACCCCATTTCTTCATTATAAAATTAAGTATTAAGTTATAAGAAGTAGTAAATATAACTTATTTTTTTTTTTTTGGGGGGAGGTAGGCTTTGTTTATTTTCAGGTCTCTAGTCGCCGTAACCTACGTGCAAAACGTTTGTCATTGAAAAAAACAAACAATAAAGATGGCTTAGTTGAGACCTTAAGATTCTTTTTTTTTTTTGTCTGATAAATAGAAATATCATAATATCATTATGACGCTCTTTGCTACTCACACCTACTACAAAACCGAAATGAAAAGTCATAGTGATTATCAACTAATAATAGAAATGAAATGAATAAATTTATCAATAAGTTAGTTGATTGTAATTGAAGACAACTCTAGCGTTCAAAAGATATTTTGAGGAATATTCTTCTTGCCCGACGACAAGGCTGTGTCAAACGTGACACATATGCCGTAAGTTGCACACGCTTGTGTTACATGAGCTTGTAACAAACAGGACAAGGCTGGTTTGCTTAACACCCTCCTATTTAATAGTCAACTACATGTCAAGGTCATTGCACGCTCTGCCCTCCAACATTTTTCGTACTTTTTCGGGGTGTTTGTGCCTGTAGGTGTCGTATTTGACACAGCTTTGTTGTTTGACTTCCCTTTTGTAAATTTTCTAGGACACTGAATTCCCTATTTATCACTGAAGATGAGATTAGAAATGAACTTTTAAGACAAATGGAAGAAAGTGATAGTAGTTTATAAATAATAATAAAAAAAAAAATGAGGTACCTGTCTTTGCTGTAAATCCCAAAGAAGCATATGCGGTGAACAAATAGTATACTATGGTTGGTTGAATTTTTTGCCAATAATTTATCGTCAAGTGAATAGTTTCATGTTTTTTCTGCTTGTTTTTTTTTTTGCATTATTTTCCTTATAAAAGAGTGTCCTTTGATTTTTTTTTGGTACTGTGTGGGTTAATATTTGTATATAATTTTTTATACTTAGGTATATTTTTGTATAATAATAATATGCTTCTTTGCTTATTTATTTCGTAAGTAAAGGTAGTACATAGTATTTGATTATATAATAAATATTAAATAATATATTATCATACTATAAATATATTTGTTGCATATTTTTATGCAATATTTCATTTTGAGCTTTCATTGGAGACGATGTGGAGGGGAGGGAGGGGGTACTATCAAGCACACACTATTCTTCTTAACTTTTCTAAATGCTATTTTCAGGGAAGAAGAGTGATTCTGAGCAGAATAAAATGGAAAATATGCATCATTCATGACACCTACTTGTCAAATTTGTCCTGAGCCTTGTCGTTCAAAGGCTAGACATACAACTAAATTTACTGATTAAAAAAAAAATCGAAAAGTATATTTACCAATTTCAATCTCGTTTTGTGAAAAGGTGTAGTTCTCAAATCTTCTTCTTACATTTTGGATAGGAATGGACTGATTGTAAAAAAACAGATGATTCGTTCAAAAGCGAAATCCAAAGAAGCCATTTCCAACAAAGAAAGAAAGAAATGGACAAATAGGAAAAGACTCAGAAAGGATCTTAGAAAGAGATGATCTATATCTTTGAGTGGTTGGCAGCCAATCAGATTCCTTCCTTTCTGTGCCCTTTCTATCTGCCTAAGCCAAATAAATAGTACTTTCTCATTTGTCTAGTTTTCGACTCTAAAGGGGGGAAAAAAAACTATTTATTAAATCAAAAGAAAGTTTCATTTTCTATAATAATCATTAGGAATAATCATTTAATAACAATCATTGTTATTGTTAACAACAATGATTGTTATTCAATGATATGAGTAGGTCCTAATGATTATTATAGAAAATGAAACTTTCTTCCCCCCTTTAGAGTAGAAAACTAGACAAATGGGAAAGTACTATTTATTTGGCTTAGGCAGATAGAAAGGGCACAGAAAGGAAGGAATCTGATTGGCTGCCAACCACTCCAAGATATAGATCATCTCTTTCTAAACTCCTTTCTGTCTTGTTACAGCTAGCCCTGTAAAAGAAAATGACCCTCTAACAATACAAGCTTTCAATACAATTTTATTTCTATTATATTTGTGTGTGTGTATGTGAGTGAGTGTGTGTGTGTGTGTGTGTGTGTGTGTGTGTGTGTGTGTGTGTGTGTGTGTGTGTTTGAGTGTATTAGTTTAATGTTTTAAACATCGAAAATAATTTTAACTTTTATTACTATGTAATCTATTAAATTTTAATACTCCTTTATTTCAATACTACCTCCAATTGTATTTGGTATGGAAGTTTTTTCGTAGCGTTCTGAGTTTTATTTAATATATAGTTGTGTTTTGTTCTAATATATGTTTCTTTTTTTATATATGTTGCGTTTTTGAGTTCTTCTATTAGTAGTTACATAAATATATATATATATATATATATATATATATATATATATATATATATATAATAGCAACATCGCCTAAGGTGCGGAAAATAAATAAATAATATTAAGAATAGAATAGAACCTAGTTGTTTTTAGTAGGTAACAAACAAACAAACACACACTCTTTGGTTTTGGTAATATATTATCTTATTTCCGATATCTTCATGTTGTTGAAACAAATATGTACTATCATCACAATTAAACGTTAATGGTAATGCCATAATGACAAAAGACAATATGCGTTTAAACTGGATATAATTGTGTAAAGTATCACTTAGGTTCCAGGGGGAGGGCTACGATCGCTTCCATTCGACTAGCTTTTTGAATATAAATGAAATTATTTTTAGGGTAACACTATTATTTAATTCCATCAGGTAGATCAATTATTACAATAATATTTTGAATTATTATTTAAGGAGAGGAATGTTGATAGCTCTAATGCAAGCGGAAATAGACAGGAAGCTAATAAAGTTAATTGAGTTTACTTTATTTCCTGTTTAATGCTGGCATTACGGGAAGTGATTTCCACAGAGAAATACTATTACGAATATAACCTTACGTGCTAAACTATGCTTAAACTATATGTGCTCGGATTGGGTTTTGAAAGGAAATATGTCCATTATAGATGATATTTACTTGTAATAAATTCTATTCATGATAATGGTTTGAATTATTCAAAAACGGCGAGTCAAAAAGTGTAGAGGGATAGATTAGGAACACATTTTTATTTATTCATCATAACTAAAATTTCTATTCTATTAATACCCTAAATTTACCCTTTAGGATCGGCGATTTCGGAAAAACATTACGTCTTGGTGTGAAGTGTATTTGTACACATTGAAGTCTTGCTATAAGAATACCACCAATAGTCAGTCGACAATGATTTCCCGGGCATCGCCGGTTACCTTAGCTAGTATATATATATGTTTAGGATAGCGGAAGTGGGAGTTTTAGAAAATATGGACGGAGAAAACTCTTCCAACAATGTAGATTTTACATGAATTACTTTACAAGTGCTATATGGAATAATGGATGCTACCCCTACAGGACTAGGGCCTCAGCTGACTCATATATATATATATATATATATATATATATATATATAATTTTACAGTAAGGTATAATAAATAATTAAAAGACACAGGTAAAATATAAACTATCAATTAAACATATTTACCTACTATTGAAAAACTATTTATGACAGTTGTGAAATTGTGTGATATATCCTTTTCTTCCTTGTTAGCCTATATGCTCGTAATCTATCATAGTTTGGTTATTTCCATAATATGCAACAAAGTATTATATTTATGTGTTGGCGTGCTCATAAATGTAATAAGAGATTCTCCTCAAACTCCCCCTGGGAAACTTCTGTAAGTTCATATATTATGAATTGGTCTGCATTACAGAAACTTTCCCAATATTTTTTTATTAACTCGATCAGGAAAAGTTGGGAGAAAGTTGAATTCCGTGTTCGTTTTTAAAATATGAGAAAAGAGAAACAAAGTTAGTCTTGATTAGTTTTGTTTCACATATTTACTGACTCATCAAAGATATTTCTTGCTCTCTAATGCAAAAAGAAGTACACAAAAACTGTTGAATATACACTAAAAAATTATAATTAGATTTTATTGTCCAACACAAATCATATATATAAAAAATTTTCGTATTAATATATTATCCTAAGTTGAGGTATGAATATGGACATTTTTTAATATTCATGATTTAAACAGCGAAAATCACGTGTATCCATTATCTGTGATACCATTGTTATTTAACAATATATTTCTCTCAATATGAAATTATGACAAAGTTACGTATATAAAAGAAATAATTAATAACAGAAATGAAAATAACAATAACTACATTAAAATTATTTTATTTATTAACGCCCACTTTTATGCTACTATGGCTAATTGGGACGTGTTATCTACAGGTTAACATACTTTTCTAGCCAGGGTGGGACTAAGGATTTCATTAAACCAATTCGCAGCTATGTGAATTCCTATTGTCTTAGTGGAATACTGAACCCGGATTTCGAATAATTTATTAGAACGAAAGCCTTAATTCATGGACATCCTCAACGCCTACAGTAATAAAAAACATACAGGGGCTGCGAAAACTAAGCAGGTTTCCCAAGTTTAACAATATATAAATCTACATACCGTTAACACAACACCACCGTGAATATTAAGTGAATAAATACTAACGATAATAAGAAACCTCCAGATGGAGAACAATTGAAAACTTATTACCGGAAAGAAAAACAATTACTGTAATATATCTGAATATAACGTATTAATTTGATTGGAAACTATTTACTATATTAAATAATTTTTATCTCAATCAATCAAATTTAAGTAGTCCAAAAACTTAAGAAGGGAGGGATCCAGAACATATTTGCATGCATCTCATATAATAAATGTCTCTTGAATAAAATATTTGACATTTAAACTTCAAATGACGTGTTTTATTACGTGTTATGAGTATTGTTTATGTAACATGAGTAGAACTGGGGGTTTGCTGAAGGCTGAAAACTGAAAAATGCAAATATCATGGTTACTATGAAGATAGAGTATAAGTGTATTCAACAATATTTATAGTAAATTTAATTGGCTATAAGATTAATTCTATACGATTTTTCGCCGTATAGTAACGGAGATATTTCGATTTTTTAAAATCCTCCCCCTTTAAACCCCTCCCCCCTGGTTCGATTTCAGCCCTTAACGAATTTGATCTTTCTTATTACATAAAACGACTAAATATCGAATTTGGTAATGACTAACCAAACTTAGACTTTAGGCTATATTAATATTCTCAGAGACGTACAGGAGTGGGGGTTATAGGGGAAACCTGAAATTAAAGATAGCAATATTTCGTTTCCTAGTGGTTTTTCGGCAAATATGCACATAACAAAAGTTGTTTACTTTGCTATTTAGAGTAACTTTTGTTATATACACTTTCGTCGTATACCGAAGTATAATTGAGCGTCGAATACGCTAAAAATTATAGCGGGAGTCAAAAATTTTATTTGGCACAAAAGAATCAACCGAACTAAATAAAACTCGGTACGTGTATTAGGTCTAACGCCTTCATTATAACAAGCCATACCAATATTTCTAGGGACGGGCAGGAGTGGGGATTGTAAGGGAGGTCTGAATTAAAAAATAGCGGTATTTCGTTTTCTACTAGTTTTTCTGCAAATATGCACATGCCAAGGTGATGCCACAGTCAGAGTGAAGACAGCTGGATGAATGAGGTAGCTGATACTGGATATCAATGGAATTGCACTATCTTTCTTCCTCGATGGCCGGTCTGCAACTGCTCGGCGAGTACTCACAGTCAGGGTGAAGACAGCTGGATGAATGAGGTAGCTGATACTGGATATCAATGGAATTGCACTATCTTTCTTCCTCGATGGCCGGTCTGCAACTGCTGAGCGAGTACTCACAGTCAGAGAGAAGACGGCTGGATGAATGAGGTAGCTGATACTGGATATCAATGGAATTGCACTATCTTCCTTCCCCGACGGCCGGTCTGCAACTGCTGGGCGAGTACTCACAGTCAGAGAAAAGACAGCTGGATGAATGAGGTAGCTGATACTGGATATCAATGGAATTGCACTATCTTCCTTCCCCGACGGCCGGACTGCAACTGCTGGGCGAGTACTCACAGTCAGAGAGAAGACAGCTGGATGAATGAGGTAGCTGATACTGGATATCAATGGAATTGCACTATCTTTCTTCCCCGATGGCCGGACTGCAACTGCTGGGCGAGTACTCACAGTCAGAGAGAAGACAGCTGGATGAATGAGGTAGCTGATACTGGATATCAATGGAATTGCACTATCTTTCTTCCCCGACGGCCGGTCTGCAACTGCTGGGCGAGTACTCACAGTCAGAGAAAAGACAGCTGGATGAATGAGGTAGCTGATACTGGATATCAATGGAATTGCACTATCTTTCTTCCTCGATGGCCGGACTGCAACTGCTGGGCGAGTACTCACAGTCAGAGAGAAGACAGCTGGATGAATGAGGTAGCTGATACTGGATATCAATGGAATTGCACTATCTTTCTTCCCCGACGGCCGGTCTGCAACTGCTGGGCGAGTACTCACAGTCAGAGAAAAGACAGCTGGATGAATGAGGTAGCTGATACTGGATATCAATGGAATTGCACTATCTTTCTTCCCCGACGGCCGGTCTGCAACTGCTCGGCGAGTACTCACAGTCAGAGAGAAGACGGCTGGATGAATGAGGTAGCTGATACTGGATATCAATGGAATTGCACTATCTTTCTTCCTCGATGGCCGGTCTGCAACTGCTGGGCGAGTACTCACAGTCAGGGTGAAGACAGCTGGATGAATGAGGTAGCTGATACTGGATATCAATGGAATTGCACTATCTTTCTTCCCCGACGGCCGGACTGCAACTGCTGGGCGAGTACTCACAGTCAGAGAAAAGACAGCTGGATGAATGAGGTAGCTGATACTGGATATCAATGGAATTGCACTATCTTTCTTCCCCGACGGCCGGACTGCAACTGCTGGGCGAGTACTCACAGTCAGAGAAAAGACAGCTGGATGAATGAGGTAGCTGATACTGGATATCAATGGAATTGCACTATCTTTCTTCCTCGATGGCCGGTCTGCAACTGCTGGGCGAGTACTCACAGTCAGAGAAAAGACAGCTGGATGAATGAGGTAGCTGATACTGGATATCAATGGAATTGCACTATCTTTCTTCCCCGACGGCCGGTCTGCAACTGCTGGGCGAGTACTCACAGTCAGAGAAAAGACAGCTGGATGAATGAGGTAGCTGATACTGGATATCAATGGAATTGCACTTTCTTTCTTCCCCGACGGCCGGACTGCAACTGCTGGGCGAGTACTCACAGTCAGAGAAAAGACAACTGGATGAATGAGGTAGCTGATACTGGATATCAATGGAATTGCACTATCTTCCTTCCCCGACGGCCGGACTGCAACTGCTGGGCGAGTACTCACAGTCAGAGAAAAGACAGCTGGATGAATGAGGTAGCTGATACTGGATATCAATGGAATTGCACTATCTTTCTTCCCCGACGGCCGGTCTGCAACTGCTGGGCGAGTACTCACAGTCAGAGTGAAGACAGCTGGATGAATGAGGTAGCTGATACTGGATATCAATGGAATTGCACTATCTTTCTTCCCCGACGGCCGGTCTGCAACTGCTGGGCGAGTACTCACAGTCAGAGAAAAGACAGCTGGATGAATGAGGTAGCTGATACTGGATATCAATGGAATCGCACTGTCTTTCTTCCCCGACGGCCGGTCTGCAACTGCTGGGCGAGTACTCACAGTCAGAGAAAAGACAGCTGGATGAATGAGGTAGCTGATACTGGATATCAATGGAATTGCACTATCTTTCTTCCCCGACGGCCGGTCTGCAACTGCTGGGCGAGTACTCACAGTCAGGGTGAAGACAGCTGGATGAATGAGGTAGCTGATACTGGATATCAATGGAATTGCACTATCTTTCTTCCTCGATGGCCGGTCTGCAACTGCTGAGCGAGTACTCACAGTCAGGGGGAAGACAGCTGGATGAATGAGGTAGCTGATACTGGATATCAATGGAATTGCACTATCTTTCTTCCCCGACGGCCGGTCTGCAACTGCTGGGCTAGTGTTGGGTCCAATTCTGGAAAAGGCTTGAAGAAGTTCTTGTACTTGGAGAAGCTCGAGACAGCAAAAGAAAGTGAAGAGTGGGTCACTTGGCCGGTAAAATAATACACTCCTAACATACGTCGATTGTCATCAGCTGGGTGCCGAACAATCCCGACTACCCACGATTCGCCCCATTCACTAGGTAGTTTACTAAATATTATATAATTAATAGAAATAACTTTTTACATAAATGGGTTGGCCACAACAGTAGGACTATGTGAGTCCTTAGATAGCAGTCAGTATATGTTTTATAGTAAGTATACGGTTCGTCTTCTCCAGTAAGTAAGGTTATGTCAGTCGTGAATGGCAAAAATTCATAAAAGGGACCAAAAGGAGATTAGGTAGGACAGATGTAGGGAACAGAATGACATGAGAGAGAACATTGAGCAGGAGAAAGACGGAGGGAATCAGAGGCGAGGGAGGGGAGGGTCATCGGAATCACAATTACGCCATTTAGCCGGGGAGGGGGAGGGAATCAGAGGCTATGGAGGGGAGGGAATCACAGGCCACCACCATCACAATTGCTCCATTAGTATTTATGTATTCAGGCTGGCTGTCGAGAGGATGGCCAATATGGCACCGCTCAGATTTTAATATCCATTTAAGTCAGTAACCTTGCTATTGCGGGACCGCTCTGGGCCAGCTACCTTTACCTTCTCCTACAGAATAGGTTCGGTACGCGGGGGCTGCGTAAACTAAGCAGATTTCCCATGTGTTGTTATAACAAACTTTTGCACCGAGTACTCTCTATTTATATGTAAAACGTCCGTCAAGCATGGGCTGCGTAAACTAAGCAGATTTCCCACGCGTGTCACGTGCTTGCATTTATCTCAAAAAGTAAGTAGTTCAATGAGAACAATGTTTGGTATTTATCCTTCAAAATAATGTGCTTCATAATATAACAGCTTACAGTTAATATGACATGAGTAGGTGTTTAGGGGTCGATGAGGCTTCCCATAAAAAGGGCGATGCCTCTTCGTCCCATTTGTGAATTGAGAAAGAGTGGACTGTATAGATAGATAATAGATTAGATGTAATTATGGGGGAGGTGCCAATATATTATGAGAAAATTGCCATTATATATTGAGGTACTCTACATTGGTTGTGGGGAGAGCCTATTTCGGGGACGATTATGGTTAGTTTATTAGTTGTAGTGATACTTGAGGAAGATGATGATGATGATGAATATCTTGATGGGTCTCCTCTGCATCTGATGAAGGTTGGTTGTGCCTTATATGTGGGGGAGATGATTATAGTTGCCTTGCACATGTGGGCTTTGAACTTATAGTTTTGAATGTGAGTACTCACGTAATTTATTATTCATGTTTCTTCTCCTTCTTCCCCGTTTCTCAGCTAAATCGCCCGACGGGCCTTTTTGCGCCTACTCGCATATTTTGGGGTTTTTTCACTAGCGATGAGAAGCTGTCTTTACGTGCCGCACTAGTCTTCCATATTGTTCCTTGTCTTCCTGCCCTTTCCTGCCAGTCCCCCTAGAGAAAGAGTGGACTCTGGAGTGGTTTATATATATATATATATTATATGCCCCATTTTCGTCTTCTCCTTGGCAGGATCGATGGACATTTGTGGAAATAATTCAAAAATCGCGTTATGAATATGACCTCATTAGCTGATTTCCCTCATGGGAAATCTGCTAAAAACGGATGAGGAGAATGAGGGGGGGGGGGTGTTACTTAATGGCGAAAAACAATATAGTAGGAATACCTCCCTTAAAACTTGAGTTACGAAGTGCAGAAAACTACAATTGTAGTGCATCAATAGATCAGTAAGATTGCATCTACAACAAACCTCTATTCGACTGATAAGAATGGAGAAATTTTGAGTTTTTGAACCCCCCCCCTCCAGCTCCGATTTCCTTCAATAATAATTATGATTTTTAGTGTTGACTGAAAAGGTTAAATGTCAAATATGTGGTGGATCAAATGAAAATTATCGAGAGAAACGAAAAAACATAAAATCATTTTAAAATTTGATTTTCTACAGGAATCCCTGATAAAAAGCATACGTATGTCATTCCATTGGAAATTTCAAAGTTATGATCACTGGAGAAGTACTGGAGAATGAGGTTGAATATGGACAGAAAAGATTCTTCAGGGGTCACAATTATTGCTCACCATGTCTCAGCGTTTTATTAATACAATTCCACTCACAATACGAAACTCACTCCAATAAACACTTCTCAGAAACAAAGACCAGTGGCCAATGGATTTAAAGAGATTGTTTAAAAAATGCCCATTAGTATTTAGGCATTTTTCTAAAACCTTAATGGAAACAGCAGACGTTTTAAACACCGTACTTAAAAAATAATATATTAAGTCTTCCTTCCATTCTTTTTTCTTTTTAACGCCTGCATCAAGAACAATGCATTAGAATGCATAACTTTCTTAATGAAGTTAAATTAACATGTTATTGGATTGTTTCGATTTTTCTTATTATGCGTACTAATTTTTCATCACTTTGATTGTTTGTTCTTTTATTATGTATATTGTTTATTTATTTTTTTGTTTTTCATTTTTTGGTTGTTTTTTGTGTCCTTTTCTTTTCTTTTTATTTTATTTTTTTTAATTTCGAAAAAAATCAATGTTCAGACTGAGGTTACAATTTTATATATATATATATATATATATATATATATATATATATATATATATATATATATATATATATATATATAAATTGTAACCTCTGTCTGTACATTGATTTTTTTCGTGAAATTTCACTATAACTTTACGTTTCACATGTCATAGACACCATAACTGCATTTTGTTTCTTTGGTGTCTGTTTGTTTGTTTGTTTGTTTGTTTGTTTGTTTGTTACCTTTTCACGCATACACGGCTGAACCGAATTTTATGAATTTTGGTATGTATATTACTACTAACCCAACTTAGACTTTAGGCTATATTAATATCCTCTGAGACGAACAGGAATTGGGGTTATAAGGGAAGCCAGAAATTAAAAATAGCGATATTTCGTTTCCTATTGGTTTTTCGGTAAATATGAGCATGTACAAAGTTGTTTATTTTGTTATTTAGAGTAACTTTTGTTATATACACTTTTTTCTTATACCGAATTAAAAACGAGATATACGCTGAAACCTATAGCGGAAGTGAAAATTTTATTTGGGACAAAAGACCCAACCGAAATAAATAAAACTCGGTGTGTTAGCACTAACGCTTTCATTATAACAAGCCATACCAACATTTCTAGGGACGGGCAGGAGTGGGGGGTTGTAAGGGAGGCCTGAATTTAAAATAGCGGTATTTCGTTTTCTATTCGTTTTTCGGCAAATATGAACATAACAAAAGTCATACTTTGTTCTTTAGAGTAACTTTTGTCATATTCATTTTTGTCTTTTAACGAAGTATAAACGAGATATACACTATAAACTAAAGCGGGAGTCAACAATTTTATTGGGCACTACCGATTGAACCAAACTTAACAAAACTCGGTATGTCAATTAGCATTAATTCTTCCATGATTATAAGCTATATTAAAATTTTTAGGTTTGAACGGGAGTGGGTGTTATAAGGCAGGCCTGAAATAAAAATTCGTGATATTTCATTGTCCATTTGTTTTTCGACAAACGTGCACATGACAAAAGTTGTTTACTTTTTTATATAGAGTAACTTTTGTTTTATAAATTTTTTGAGAACAATGTATGAAGCAAGTAATGTGCGTAGAAATATTGATATGCTTAACAATTCTTTCGAATATGAACTACCAGGTACCTCACCTGGAAAAATTAATTCAAATCTATCTTAATATTTTGTCCTTAATTATTCAAATCTATACATAAACACAGGAGACAGGAAATATGACAATATGGAGGACAGCGAAGTCTTACATAAAAAAACAATTTTTTTATTAACAAATGTCAACAACGGGTATTAACCCTAAACACTGGGACGGGTAAATGTCAAAATGTTGTGCAAATTAAAGCCTTGTCAAAAAAAATGCCATCACCATTCAGCCTCAAATCAATTCCCGGACGAAGCCGGGTATCTGAGCTAGTATATATATATATATATATATATATATATATATATATTGTTACGTTTTATTACAAAACCAGTAATAAACGTTGTTTATTAGAGTTCTTTTGGATTGCAAAATTAAATACACACAAGCTTCACAGTTTTTATCACTGCACAATTTATTTAACTATGCACTACACACTTGGTTAATTATTCTTAATTACTACTCACACTATGCACTGATAGCGTCACTGTTCTTCAATGAGTCACAGTCCAATAATTGACTCACGGTCACTGAAATTAACAAAAGAAACGGTACTGCACTGTCTTAATATCTTAAACATGGCACTAAACTGTTACTTACTGAGTCACGGCACAACACTGTTCTTCACATAAAAACTCTTTACCACTCTGAACGCACTGATGATCCCTTGAAGACAGCTGAGAACATACTAACAGGCGGCCGATCTGTATGCTATTTATAGAGAAGCGGCAACATCAAAGCCTGGGCTCTTCGAGGTCTGGACTGGTAGGGACTAGGACGGGCGCGACCATATAGCGGCATCCCTTTGATCTTCGTGCTCCCTAAATACGTGTCTATCTCTGTTTAATAATTCACGTATTTAATTTTCACAACAGTGTCGACACTTAAGCCTTTTCGTCCCGAATAGGCTCAATATCGCCGTTACCATACTTGGCTAGTCGCTCTAGGTGTACCACTTTCATTTTAGACCTCGGATTATGGTATCTCTGTATCCTGTCACCACGTCGTTCAATCTCATGATCACCTTGCAAGGTCCCTCCCAGTGCGTTTGCAATTTAGGGGATAATACTTTCTTCCGTTGTGGTTTTAACCCTAGAATGGTAGTGATATTATTTCCCGCTTATTGGTATTGATACGTAAATTTTACGTGTGCAACTGGTAATTGGTAAAATTATTCAAAATTTGTTAATGTTTGTGACTATTTTTTTATTTTATTAAAACATACACTTATCTTTAACTTATATCTACGTTAATATCTAATAATGTGCACGACATTCCTTTCAGGCGCTTTGTTCGAAACACGTTCCGGAGGTTGTGTGCTCCATTCATACGAAGCACAACCCCACCTTCTACATTTATTGTGACTGATCTTCCAATATTGTGTGGTTGAGAGGTTTTAGGTTTTTTTCCTCTGTGTTTGTTCTCTTTCTTCGATTGCCTTGATGTCTTCTAAAATTTTCTCACTCTCATCGCTATCTAGCCCACTCTGTGTTGCAATTATTTCCGGAGGCTCAACCTCCTCATCACTTGGAGAATACTCCCGATCATCATCGCTCTCCTATCCATAACCATCTATTTCATAATTGTCATTTTCCCCATCTGAGTCATCGGAGAATTCTTTCAACAAATTTCTGATTTCTTCATCCAATGAATATTTTTTCTCCATTTTTCCGAAACTATAAACAGATAATTTATATTCTTTTTATACATCTTTGACTTTTTTATATTCAAAAAGTTAAAAACATTAAGAGAAAATAAATTGTAATATAAAAAATAAATTGGAAGAAAATAAATTGAGAATAACATTAACTAAGTTATGGCATAAAAACCGGTTATTAGTAGTGATACGTAAATTTTACGTGCCAAAAAGTTTCGTTTAATGGTATTGATACGTAAATATTACGTGTCGTTTTTATTTCAAAAAATAGTATTGGATGAATGCTAAGGTTCACTTAGCTGCACTTGGCGGAGGTCAAGTCCGAACTGTCTGGATGGCTCATAGCTGAGGGGTGAGGGTGGTGGGGTAGTTAACGGCCCTTTGATAACAGTTCAAACCAGATCATACGTAATTTTTACGTACACTACCATTCTAGGGTTAATAATAGAACCATTTGTCCTTCCGTGAATCCCTCCGTATTTGCTGCTCGATCATACGTGGATTTCATCTTGTTACTGGTCATTTTAGTGAGGTCCAATGTTTCATAACGGGTCTTACATCAATGACGCAATCCTCTATCTCGGCTTTTGTACAATCCTTGTACTCTCCTTCTACGTTGCATGGCCGCCTTGAGAGAGCATCAGCGTCATTGGGTTTTCTCTCTTTCCTATGATCAATAGAACAGGCTTCTGCTCGAGGTGACAATGTCTGGCGTCCGTCAGTACGGTGCTTCCTTGTGGTCTTGCTCTCATGTCCGACATCCAAAAGAATTTCGGGGTTCACCAGATCATAATTTGCTTACCCATTTGCAGGTCAATACCGTGGGCTATCATGAAGTCTACACCGATGATCACTTCATCCATTATGTCAGCAACGACAAAGACATGTTAAGTGCTGATGTTGGCGATAGCCACTCTCATATTGGATCTTCCATAGACAGTGGCTGAATCCCCTGTAGCAGTTCGCAGACGAACGTTGTTTAACGGTTCCACTGCCCCTTTTTACCAAATCGGGCCGAATGATGGACTGTGTTGCTCCCGTGTCTATGGTGAGGACCTTCTTCCTTCCGTTGGTGAGCCCAAGAAAAGTAAGGTTGCTGTTCTTAATATTTCACGTATTTATTTTTCGCAACTATATATATATATATATATATATATATATATATATATATATATATATATATATATATATATATATATAATTTTTAACGGACCTCATTTTCGTCATATGCTGGGTAGGATCGATGGAGATTTGAAGAAATATTTCGAAAATCGCGTCATGAGACCGAACTCAATAACTGATTTCTCTTAAGGGAAATTTGCTAATATTGAATAGACGGATGTGTCGAGCGGGTAAAAGCAGAAGTACCAGTGAACTTGGGGCACAGCTAGTATATAAATATCGCCAAAATAGTCTCACTGATTCTCAACCTTAGGGCATTCTTGCATTGACTTGCTCTCGTGACTTAAAGAAAAGTACGTCACGCAGGGGCTGCGTAAACTTAGCAGATTTCCTACCGGAAGGTTTACAACAGAAAAATCTACATACTGGTAGCACCACCGTGAATGCTAAGCGAATAAATACAGACGGTAATAAGAAAACAATCAGTCAATTTACAAGTTAATAATGTCTACAACGAAAAGCGTCTGAATTGTAAAGAAACATCCTGTTTACGCAGCCCCTGAGTGACGGACTTTATTTATTTATTGGAGCTGTGGCGATGTTAATCTGATAAATAGCTGTATAAAATTTAAAAAAAACGGGACAAAATAAATTTATACGAAAAAAAAATCACTGAAAAGAAATTGAACACAGAAAACAGAATAATAGAGTTTTAGGTGAAATATAGGAATCTTTTTCCAAAAAAAAACTCACATCTCCCTCATATAAGTAGTCCAAACAAATTTGAGTATTATGACATAATCACCGGTTGTTGCTATTAACAAACCCAATATTGAGGATAATGTCGTGCGTTAAAACATTTATTATCAAATGGTAATTGCAAACTAATTGAACGGATTAGAAGCCATGCCGGATCGAGGAGCGTAATGGATGGACATTTGTTGTCTAAACAAACGATGGAGCAAGGCTTAATCACTTCTTGAAACAACCATCCATTCACATAAATGCCTTTTGACGACAAATCTACAATTAGCAACAGGCTTTTGAATACTGAACAGCTGTCGTTCCCATTCAACTTGCCCCACCAATGTAAAAGTGTAGCTACTTTATATTTTATTATCCGGATATAGAATATATCTGTGGATCCAAAAACACTCTATTCGCACACATAACTATATATTCTAGTTCTAGTTTCGTTTTAATATTTATTAAGCCTGGACCACATCCACTAGCATTATTCCCCCTGAAAATGAAATCCCTCAAATGAAATATCTATTTTTATATATACACTAGCTAAAGTACCCGGCTTCACTCGGGAAATCTATGTCTGCTGGAAAAAATTATTGTAATTTTTTTTGGGCTTTAGAATGCACGATATTTTTACACTTTCGGTCTCAAGTCTTTACATCCAAGTAACTATAGCAAACGTATAGTACTTTTTAGTCTCAAGGAATAAAAGAAAAAAGATAAAGAAAAAATTAGTTCATGTTCAATCTCCCTCCCAATTGTTCAAAATACTGTTCACCATATAAATCATAAATATGGACAGCATTTTTATTATAAACTTTGCAAGAATACGAATTTATTTTCCCAAAAGCGTCCCCTAGCACAACAATTTTATCTATTTTACGAGTCACGTAGCTGCCATTGCACGAGACAGTTCCTTAAATTCAGGTCTTTGTAAATTTGTTTGTTGACCTAGTTTAAGGTCTTTCTAAACCTTTAAATATGCCATAGTGCTGAACATAACGACGAACAGTGTGTGTGTGAATTTTGAAGAAATTCTATGGAGCCACAATCCAGAAAACTGTGAGTTTTTAAAGTGTTTTTCATAGTTATCTAAGCCCTTGCCTCTGCCTTGGGGGGGGCTGTCGTATATCGCCCTGCTCCTAGGCCCACTCAGTCTGTGCTCATTTCATTTAGGAGTTAGACATCCCCAGTCCAGTCCAGTCTGTGTCAAATGCGCAGGTTCACTCCTTACCATAAACTGTACGAAAAAACCACGAGATGAACCAGCTAAATGTGTACATTGTAATTCTGATCACCCTGCGGTTTACTAAGAACTGAAACAGCGCCGCCAATACATTGTTCGGTACAAGAGATCAGAGCCATGACAGCAACACCCTGACTACAGTCCCGTCACTGCTTCACCTCATATTATTAATGAGCCCAGCTCATCTCAGCATCAACTCCCACTGCAGTACCAACATAAGCCATCATAGCAACTACAAAACCAACCTTCGCAGCAGCCACAACCCCAACCTTCGCAGCAGCCACAACGCCAGGCTCCGCAGCAGCCACTACGCCAACCTTCGCAGCAGCCACAACGCCAGGCTCCGCAGCAGCCACAACCCCAACCTTCGCAGCAGCCACAACGCCAGGCTCCGCAGCAGCCACAACCCCAACCTTCGCAGCAGCCACAACGCCAGGCTCCGCAGCAGCCACAACGCCAACCTTCGCAGCAGCCACAACGCCAGGCTCCGCAGCAGCCACAACCCCAACCTTCGCAGCAGCCACAACGCCAACCTTCGCAGCAGCCACAACGCCAGGCTCCGCAGCAGCCACTACGCCAACCTTTGCAGCAGCCACAACGCCAGGCTCCGCAGCATCCACAACCCCACCCTTCCGAGCAGCCACAACGCCATGCTCCGCAGCAGCCACTACGCCAACCTTCGCAGCAGCCACAACGCCAGGCTCCGCAGCAGCCACAACCCCAACCTTCGCAGCAGCCACAACGCCAACCTTCGCAGCAGCCACAACGCCAGGCTCCGCAGCAGCCACAACCCCAACCTTCGCAGCAGCCACAACGCCAGGCTCCGCAGCAGCCACAACCCCAACCTTCGCAGCAGCCACAACGCCAGGCTCCGCAGCAGCCACAACCCCAACCTTCGCAGCAGCCACAACGCCAGGCTCCGAAGCAGCCACTACGCCAACCTTCGCAGCAGCCACAACGCCAGGCTCCGCAGCAGCCCCAACCCCAACCTTCGCAGCAGCCACAACCCCAACCTTCGCAGCAGCCACAACGCCAGGCTCCGCAGCAGCCAATACACCAACCTTCGCAGCAGCCACAACGCCAGGCTCCGCAGCAGCCACAACGCCAACCTTCGCAGCAGCCACAACGCCAACCTTCGCAGCAGCCACAACGCCAACCTTCGCAGCAGCCACAACGCCAGGCTCCGCAGCAGCCACAACCCCAACCTTCGCAGCAGCCACAACGCCAGCCTATACTGGACTCGAACCATCACCAGTCCTCAGAACAACCTACGTCCCTCTACTCTGGAAATTCTCCGTCGTCCATATGATCCCTAAACCTAGACAACCGTCACAACTCCCTTCTTCCTATCTTCCCATTGCACTTCTTCCCATAATGGGAAAAATCATTGAAAAATCATCCTCAGACACCTGTCCTTGACCCCATACTTCGTCCCCATCAATTTGGTTTCCGTCAATCTCACTCCACAGTCCAGCAATGCCACAGAATAGTTGATTTAATCGCCTGCTCGTTCGAAAACAAGAAGTACTGCACTGGAGTAAGCCTTGACTTTGCCCAAGCTTTTGATAAGTTGTGGCACCAAAGTATACCGTCCAAACTATAAAATACACTCGCTTTCACCTACTACCTCATCCTTAAATCATTACTTTCCGACAGACATTTTCAAGTTTCATTTGGTTCCTAAATCCCATACTTATTCCCCCAGCTGGCAGGTGTACCACAGGGGGGTATCCTAAGTTCACTCTTATTCCTTACCTATACTGCCGACATCCCATCACATCCCGAAACTTCCCTTCTCACGTATGCAGATGATACTGCAATCTTGACGTCCAACTCAGACCCAAATAAGGCATCCGCAGCTCTACAAGAACACCTAGCTCAGCTAGAATCCTGGCTGACTGAGTGGAGGATCAAGGTCAACAGCAGCAAATCAAGCCATGTAACATTTACCCTCCGACGTTCCATTTGCCCTACAGTTACACTCAATAGCGCACTTTTTTCTCAAAAATCACTAGTTGGGTATCTCGGACTCACATTGGACAAGCGACTAACTTGGAAACCTCACATCACATTAAAAAGACAAGAAGTGAATCGACGGTACAGACTTCTACTAAGACTACTTGAAAAAAGATCTAAACTATCACTACAAAACAAACGATTGATTTATACGACATTACTCAGATCGATATGGGTATACGGTCTTGAACTTTGGGGTTCCACTAAATCTTCAAATTCCTAGAAAATCCAAACCCTCCAATCCAGAATACTCCGCAAAATTACGGATTCTCCTTTTTACATATCCAATTTAACTCTCCATAACGACCTCAACATTCCTTTTGTCCATAGCCTCGCCAAATCCCGATATCAGAAATTCCACTCTCTCCTTCCCGCACATCCTAACCCATTAGTCGAATCACCCTCATCTAGCCATATTCCAGAAAACCCAAGGCGACGTCTGAAGCGTAAGTGGGTATTGTCAATAGACAACTTCCCACCTCAAGCCAATAATCAAGCCATTCTTCGTATGATTCATATCATTTGCTTGTAATATTTAAATATGTTGTTGCAAATAAACGATAAAATATTTTTAAAAAAATCTATTTTACGAATTTTATTACCAGTATTGAAAATTCTGTAATATATATCTGAAAAAGAAACTTTTTATTCAGGGTAGTTCTTACTCATTCTCAATTATCTGTAACATATTATTGGAGAAATGTTAATAATTAGCAGACACGTGTATGTATTTATATATATATATATATATATATATATATATATATATATATATATTTACACGTGTGTGTTTGAGTTTTAAAAACCAACTGTATAATGAATGTAACAAATAATACATTTTATTTCCCTTTTGTGTTCCGAAGTTAAGAGTATAAAATATCCATAACTCATAATCTACTTTCACAGCTAATACATTATATTGAATAAAGTAATATATAAATCATGACTACAAAATTTATCTGAAGATTATTTTGCTGATAAAATGATGATCAGGGGGATTGTGAACCTTTGTCTTTAGGTGCTTACACTCTATTATGGCTGCGTCCAGCTATTTCAAGTATATTCTGTATTAAATAAATATAAAGTATAACTGGAAATCCCATAATTGAATTATATATATACACACATTCAATTGGTTTTGATGCCTGTTAATGTATAATAAACACAATTATCACTAAGAGTAATTGTAAATCAAATATTTGTTAAAATACTTGGTACACCATTAAAACTATATTTACGTCATAGAAATAAATAAAAGTCCGTCACGCAGGGGCTGAGCAAAGTAAGCAGATTTCCCAAGTATTGGCATAACACACTCGTGTACGTATCTCACAATATATTCTCTATTTCTATGGGGGAAAAACCAATGTGTAGATGGTTGGGGGGGGGGGGGCTGAAGACGAAGAGGTACGAAAAACTAGCTATTTGAACAACGAAAAAGTCCATCACGCGTAAACTAAGCAGATTTCCCAAGTGAAGTTTTACAATAGAGAAATCTGCATACTGGTAACACTTAACATCACCGTGAGTAAATACAAATGGTAATGAGAAATCGTTAAGTTAATTTCAATAAGCTCCCAACGGAAAAGGCTTATGAATTGTAAACAAATAGGTCTGCCAACCACTGAGAGCTGAACAGATAGACATATTCTTCACCGGAAAGAAAAACAATTACTGATATACGTCTGAATGTAACACATTAACTTTATTGCAAACTATTTGTTAAATCTAGTACTGCAATTTATAATGAATCAGAATAATTTATATTTTAATAACTAAAATTTTAGTAAAACAAGAAATAAAGAAGGGTTGGGGGGTTCATTCAACAGAACGTATTTGCATGTATCTCACAAAGTAAAAGGTTAGAAGACAAGAAAGGTTAGTTTACACGAGTGCCGAACAGTGACGGAAACGGCCGAACTAATCCGGAAACTTTTGACAATAGCAGCACACACACTTAATAAAATTGCAAATAGCTCGGTTAATATTCGATGGTGAGAATAAATGTATATAAGAATATTTATTGTAAATTTAATTTGCAATAACATTGGTTCTATACAATTTTTCGATTCGACGTACAGTAACGGAGATCCCCCCTCCCACTGGTCGGATTTCAGCCATTAACGAACTTGATCTTTCTTTTCACATAAAACGATTAAATACCAAGTTTGGTAACGATCAAACAAAAATTGCGACCGCTAGAGCGTTAACAGACAAATATATATAATTTTGATCGGAGCTCATATTCGTCATCTCTAAGGGAAATCTGCTAAAAATGCATAGATTAACAAGTGTATACCAGCAATAGTTTAACAAGATTAGCGACATAATATTTTGCAATCCAACTCTAAAAAACGAAGATATTTTAAATTTTCGAATCCCCTTCCTCTTCCTCTAAATTTCCATTCTATAAGCCCCCTATAGTCACCTCGCCTCATGGAAAAATAATAGGCCTAGACAGGAAGTATAATTAAGTACACATTGAAGCCATGCTATAAAAATACCCTCAATATTCAGCCTCTAATGATTTCCCGAGCGAAGCCGGGTACCTTAGCTAGTATATATATAAAGTTTTGAAAGGACCTCATTTTCAACATATCCTAGGTAGGATCGATGGTCATTTGAAGAAAAAATTCCAAAATCGCGTCAGAGTGCGACCCCAATAGCTGATTCCCTAAGGGAACTCTTCTAAAAAAAAATATTAAAAAAAATATAACAACATTGATAGAGCCTTACATTTTGAAATAAGATTGGTTCTACACACTTTCATGATCTGACGTATAATAACGGAGATCTTTTGAATTTCCGAAATCCCCTTATACCTCTCCCCCCGCTTATCCGATTTCAGCCATTAACGAACTTGATCTTAAAACAATCAAATATCGAATTTCGTAACGATCAAACAAAAATTGTGGTCGCTAGAGCGATAACAAATATATATATATATATATATATAATTCTAAAAGGACCTCTTTTCCTGGGTAGGATCGATGGATATTTGAGAATATTTTACAAAAATCACGTCAATAGCTGCAAAAATGAGAGTCATTGATATTGTTTAAACATTAGATATTTGGTTCTGATCAATATTTACCAAGGACATCTTGCAAATTGTTGTCAATTAACTATTGGGAGATGTAAATGGGGCTATGTAATTGTCAATGAAATCAACGACAGAGGAATGTGCCACATTTCTTGTCAATAGAAGATTGTCATTTATAATGTACTCTCGGACTAACCGACAGTACATAGATCTCCCTTTCCTAATTCTCCAAACTGTAATTATAATTAGTCACTACCGAAATAGACCGACCCGTCAGTGCCCAAAATATAATTTCCATTTATGAAAATCTGCTAATAACAGCAGAGCTGAATCCATCATCTCTGATCCATTCGGACATGCTCGTATTGTGTTAGGAGATGTATTCATTAGGGAACTCACATATACCACATATGGGTCTTATCAGTAGATACCGTACCTATAGGTGGATAAGTCACATCTGCCATGGTTTCTATGCTAAAGTCCCTCATTCAGGGGCCGCATAAACTAATTACATTTCCCACTTACTGGGAACAAGGAGGTACAAGTAACTAGCTAAAAAGCCCCTGCGTGGCCGCATAAACTAAGCAGATTTCCTTCCTGAAGCTTAACAATAGATAAACCTACATATTCCTAACACAATACTACCGTGAATATTAAGTGAGTAAATACAAACGGTAATAAGAAATCGTCCCCGGCAGGAAGCGTCTCAAATGTAAACAACCAGGTCTGTCAACGGCTCACCGGAAAGAAAAACAATAACTGTAACAAATCATAATATAACATATTCATTTTATTGAAAACTGTAATTCTAGTACTGTAATTTATAATGAATCAGAATAACTTTTATCTCAATCAATCAAATTCTAGTAGGACAAGAATTTTAGACGGAGGGGGGGGATGGACACATGAGCATATTTTTCTCTATCTCGTATAATAAAGGTCTTTAGAAAACAATATTTGGTATTTAAGCTTCGAATAATGTGGTTTATTATATAACAGAGTAATGTTTATGTAAAAAGAGAAGAAGTGGGGGTTTGCTAAAGGCTGAAAACTGAAACATGCAAATATCTCGGTTAATATTCAAGATAGAGAATAAATTTATATAACAATATTTATAGTACATTTACCCTGCAATAAGATTCACTCTATACGTTTTCAATTTTTAAAATTCTCCCCCTCTAAATTAAACCCTCCCTCCACCTTCTCCGATTTCAGCTGTTAACGAACTTGATGTTTATTTTTACAAGAAACGACTAAATATTAAGTTTGGTAACGACCATAACAAAATTGCAACCACTAGAGCAGTAACAGACAAATATATAGATAGATCTTTCTCTCTCTCTCTCTCTCTCTCTCTCTCTCTATATATATATATATATATATATATATATATATATATATATATATATATATATATATTCAGTTTTGAACGGACCTCATATTCGTCATTCATCTACTAGGTAGGATCGATGGACATTTGAAGAAAATTTTCGAAAATTGCGTTATGAGTACGACCTCAATAGCTGATTTCCCTTCTATCGAGTATGGCATAGATTAAATAAACATTTTCGAAACAAGGTCATTTGACATTTGAGGAAATTATTAGAAAATCGCGTCATGTGTTAACAGACACTACACATCAACATAAATATTTATAGTAATGCGTTTTCAGAAGTGAAACACGACTTTTTAAACCATGAAACACCGTTTATATAAATGAAAGATCTTTTTATCTGAAAAATACTTTTAAGTGAAAAATGAAGAGGGTGCCAAATGTATGTCTTTATACTCGATCTAAAAATCTCTTATCATTTATGGAGGCAATTTAGATTATTTACGATTAGAAATAAAATGAAATTTAACATGCATATTACATATATAACACAGAGGTACATGACAACGTTTATAGATCGTTTAATTTGCAAAAAGATTGGTTATATACAAAATTTCGGTCAGACTCAAACTAACGGAGATATTTCGAATTTTCGAAAATCCTCCCCTCTAAATCCCCCCTCACGATCATCCGATTACAGCCATTGAAGAACATGTCCGTCTTTTAACGTGAAACGTTTAAATACGGAGTTTGGAAACGATCGAGCGAAAATTGCGACCGCTAGAGCGTTAACAGGCTAATACACCTCTATCTTTATATATATAATTCTAGCGTACGTGTGTATGTCACTGAACTCCTCCTAGACGGATGGACCGATTTGATTGAATTTTTAAATACGCGTTCGGGTCTCCGGTCGAAGGGCGAAGGGCGAGGTTATTGGAAATGTTATGAAATGTTAGTTTGTTTTAATGTACGTCCTTAGAGTTTAAGAATGTCATCTATATAAAGATGTTTTCAGCTGCGAGAGGTTTTCACTTTCAGACATTGTTATTTATTGTCCAAATTTATTTTAATTTGATTTGAATGTTGCAATTATTTTATTTTCTTTATTTATATTTATGTATTTGCGTTATTATTGTTGAGGGTTTTTATTTATTTCAGTTATTGGACTATAACTGTTTGTTTTTAAGAACGTGTAGGGCGCATTCTACCAGATAATCACACAACTAAAACGTCTTCTTTTCCTTCTCTCATTTTTCCTTTTCTTTTTCGTACCAAGTTTTTGCGATATTTTATTTACTATTTGTTTTTAGGCAAACGTGCATATAACAAATGTTGTTTTTTGCGTTATTAAAAGTAGATTTTTTTTAAACATAATATTATTAAATTTAATATCCTAATCGCTTGATATATAATGCAGGACAACGTCTGCCGGGTCTGCTAGTTACATATATAACACAGATTTTAAAGACTAACAAAATTGAATTATTTAAAAATTTAAATTATTTATTAACGTCCACTTTTTGCAACTAAGGCTAATTGGGAATGTTACTACCCTTTTCTTGCCAGGATGGGGCCTAAGGATTTTACTTACTGAATTCCGTCACTAAATTAATTCTTATTGCCCAGCCGGGAATCGAACTCGCCACTCTAGGTTTACCATGTGAGATTAATGTCAACAGTTTAACTCACGTGGATTCCAGAGCCCCTTGAATTATTTCATATAATTATTAACGGGAACAACAATTTTAGAAAATGTACTCTACCGCTGAAGTTTTTTATTAGGAAATTTAATATAATTGACATGATTTTAATATGCTGAACGAGGAATTTTTAAAGTGTCCCACTACTATTATATTTTTTACATTTGATGGGGAAAATACATTTCATTTCAAACATTAGATTAAAGAGTTAGCGGCCATACATGTATGTGTTTGGATTTTGGAATAGGGCTTTAAAACTTGAGAATTTAGAGGTTTGAAACCCTTTATGCCCCTTTGTATTCAATAGTTAAAGTTTCTTATCAGAAAGTATTTAATATAAAGTTTAATGACATTATTCAATAGTATGCTCCTTGCCATAATATACCCTAACATAATGTTTAATGGTACTATTCAATAGTTAACGTTTCTTACCTGAAATATATAGTGTTTAATGACATTGAATAGTTCAATAGTTAATGATTTTATCCTCGTATAGTGATTAAAGGCATTATCATTTAATAGTTTCTTGCCAGGAAGCCTAAGAAACCATCTTAGTATAATTAAAAAGTCAATATTATTCAATAGTGTCATGTCAGGAATCATCCTAGTATAATTAAAAGGTCAATATTATTCAATAGTGTCATGTCAGGAATCATCCTAGTATAATTATGAAAGTCAATATTATTCAATAGTGTCATGTCAGGAATCATCCTAGTATAATTATGAAAGTCAATATTATTCAATAGTGTCATGTCAGGAATCATCCTAGTATAATTAAAAGGTCAATATTATTCAATAGTGTCATGTCAGGAATCATCCTAGTATAATTAAAAGGTCAATATTATTCAATAGTGTCATGTCAGGAATCATCCTAGTATAATTAAAAGGTCAATATTATTCAATAGTGTCATGTCAGGAATCATCCTAGTATAATTATGAAAGTCAATATTATTCAATAGTGTCATGTCAGGAATCATCCTAGTATAATTAAAAGGTCAATATTATTCAATAGTGTCATGTCAGGAATCATCCTAGTACAATTAAAAGGTCAATATTATTCAATAGTGTCATGTCAGGAATCATCCTAGTACAATTAAAAGGTCAATATTATTCAATAGTGTCATGTCAGGAATCATCCTAGTATAATTAAAAGGTCAATATTATTCAATAGTGTCATGTCAGGAATCATCCTAGTATAATCATGAAAGTCAATATTATTCAATAGTGTCATGTCAGGAATCATCCTAGTATAATTATGACAGTGATAATTATGCAATAGTTTCCTGTTAGGAATCATTCTAGTGTAGTTTAGAAGGTCATCATTGAGGAGGTCTATGTAAAATGGCTGATAACTGAAAACCCGGTATATTGAGCAAAATTTCACTTGTATATATCGTTTGACCTGGAACTTGTGCAACTTGAACTTTCAGTAATGAAATTATGTTCAATTTTTGGTGATATAATTTATACAGAAATCTAAAACAAAATTCGTTAAAAATATTAAATATGCTCCTTTTAAATATAACCTTACATACGCCCTTTTTCGGGAGATGGATGGCAGTCATGTTTTTCTTAAGCCCACTTTACATAGATCATGTATTCACACGCCCTTCTTGCATAGACATTGCCAAGTAAGATCAGATAATAAAGGCGTTTTTCAGAAATTTGGTAAAGGCTGAGTGAAAATTTGAGGCAAACATTAATAGGAGTTCCGCTACATTTTACTGAATAGTTGCACAGTATGTCTCTGTGTTTTTGTGCTGGTGCACAGTGAGTGGAAGCACTATAAGGCATCCCGCAAGAAGTGTGTCTTGTACTTTATCACAACCATAAAAATGATCAAACAAATTCTCTTGCTCATTAGCAGTAACTATAATTCCACAGGTTTGTTTACAACAGTTCAATATCGAAATAAATTTCTTACTATTCATCCTACATTTTGTTGAAGTATACGGTTCACACGAATATCGTTATTGTTTTTGTAATCTTGCATTTTTCCATTTTCTCTTCGAAGTTTTGAAAATACGTTCATCACTATTAACTTCTTCCAAATTGCTCATTTTTAAAAAGTACAGCAACAAACAAAACTAGCAAAATACAACCTCACAATTTACACTGCACTAAATATGTAAGAATGTTTACGAATGACAATAGCAGAAAGCAGGCTAAACACCAGCTCATTCAAATAGGTGGTGAAAGGTGAAGCAAACACCTATTATTATTCAATAGTCTCTTAACACTTTTATTATTCAATAGTCTCTTAACTGAAATCATCCAAGAATAATTTCTGAGGGAATTATTATTGAATAGTTTCTTGACAGGATTAATTCTACTATAGTTTTGAAGGTCATAACAATTAAATAGTTTCCTGTCAAAAATCATCCTCGTCATTATTAATCAATAGTTAAAATGATTTTTGTTGTTATTTAAAAAACAAAAAAATCCACAAAATATATATTAAGAGCTTTTTTATAGGTATGTATATTGTAAATGGTGAAGTTGATAAAATCACAGCAAACTATGATTGACAGGTCACATTTTTTCATATTAAAAATACAGACATCCACGATACAAACATATATAACACAATGGCAAACTTAAAGAAATAGTGTGTTTGTGTGCAATAGATTTATGTACTGACTATTTATTATTTATGAATGCTTCAAAAAAGTATATTTTTTAGCAGATTTCCCTTAAGGTCCTACTATAGGTACTAGGCTAGGTACTATTGAGGTCATACTTATGACGCGATTTTCGAAATTTTTCTTCAAATGTACATCGATCCTACCTTAGAGATGACGAAAATGAGGTCCTTTCAAAAGTGTGTATATATATATATATATATGTATATATATATATATATATATGTATATATATATATATATATATAAAATTACTAATTACTAAATTTAACCTCTGTCTGTACATTGATTTTTTTTTCTAAATTTCACGATACTTTTTCGTTTCACATGTCATAGATACCATATCTGCAATTTGTTTCTTTCGTGTATGTTTGTTTGTTTGTCTGTTACCTTTTCACGCATAAACGGCGGAACCGAATTTTATGAAACTTGGTATAATTATTACTACTAACCCAACTTAGACTTTAAGCTATATTAATATTTTCTGAGACGAACAGGGGGGGGGCTAAAATTAAAAATAACGATCTTTCGTTTCCTATTGGTTTTTCCCCAGATACGCTCATGAGAAAAATTGTTTACTCTGTTATTTAGAGTAACTTTTGTAATATTCACTTTTGCCGTATAACAAGTTAAAACGAGATATACACCAAAAACTAAAGCGGGAGCCAACTATTTTATTGGGCACTAACGGTTGAACCTAATTATAACAAAACTCGGTATGTGAATTAGCACTAACTCCTCCATGATCATAAGCTGTACTAACATTTCTACGGACGGGCAGGAGTGGGGGTAGTAAGGGCGGCCTGAAATAAATAGTAGTGATATTTCGTTTCCTATTGGTTTTTCGACAAACATGCTCATAACAAAAGTTGTTTATTTTCAGTAACTTTTGTTATATTCACTTTTGTCCTATAACAAAGTGTAAACAAGATATACACTAAAAACTAAAGCGGGACTCAACAATTTTAATGGGCATAAAAGACTTAACCGAACTCAACGAAACTCCGTATGTAATTTATTATTAAAACCTCCATGATTATAAGCTATATTAAACTTTCTAGGTACCAACTGGAGGGGGGGGGTTGTAGGGAAGGTCTGAAATTTAAAATAACGATTTTTCGTGTCCTATAAGTTTTTCGGCAAATATGCACTTGACAAACATTGTTTATTTTGTTATTTAGAGTAACTTTCGTTGCATTGACTTTTGTAGTAAATTGAAATAAACACGGCATATACGCTAACACTGTAGAGGGAGCCATTAATTTTAATAGAGCTTGTTCAAGTGTATTTATTAAATGCATATTATGACAAATGATGTTCTCTTTTACCCTTATAAGATAGTTCTAATTATGATTCGGATTAGTGAGGTGATAGCGGAAGTTATATGGAATCAAACTCTTTGGTTCTGGTAATATATTATTTTATTTCCGATATCTTGATGTTATTGAAACAAATATGTACTATCATAACAATGGCAATATCATTATAACAAAAGGAAATATGCGTTTAAACTCGATATGATTGTTTAAAGATTTCTTAGATTGCAAGGAGGGCAGCGATCTCTTCCCCTCAGCTGGCTTTTTGGATATAAAAGAAATTATTTTTAGGGTTCCACTATTATTTAATTCCATCAAGTAGATAAATTATTAAAATAAAATTTTGGATCAATAATTTAAGGAAACCAATGTTGATGCGGGAGCAGACGTCGACGGGAAGCTAAACCATTTAATTGAGTTTACTTATTTCCTGTGGAATGCTGGCATTACTGGAAGTAATTTCCACTGTTTGTGAGAATTACTATTACGAATATAATCTTATGTACAAAACTATGCTTAAACTATATGTGCTCGGATTGGTTTTGACGGGAAATATGTTCATTATAGATATTATTTAATTATAATAAATGCTATTCATGATTATGGTGTGGATTATTCAAAAGCGGTGAATCACAAAAAGTGGAGAGGAATAGATTAGGAACACATTATCATTTATTCTTCATAACTAAAATTTCTATTCTATTAGTCCCGAAAAGTTGCCCTTTAGCATTAGATACTTCGGAAAAACAATGCCGTGGAGGGAAGTCTAATTGTACACATTGAAGTCTTGCTATAAAAATACCATAATTAGTGAGTCTACAAATAATTCCCGGGCATCCCGGGTACCTTAGCTAGTATGTAAATATATATATATATATATATATATATATATATATATATATATATATATATATATATAATTGTAACCTCTGTCTGTACATTGATTTATTTTCGCAAATTTTCACGATAACTTTTCGTTTCACATGTCATAGACAACATAACTGCATTTTGTTTCTTTCGTGTGTGTTTGTTTGTTTGTTACCTTTTCACGCATAAACGGTTGAACCGAATTGTATGTATATTACGACTAACCCAACTTAGGCTTTAGGCTATATTAATATTGTCTGAGAAGAACAGGAGTGGGGGTTATAAGGGAGGCCGGAAATTAAAAATAGCGATATTTAATTTAATATTGGTTTTTCGGAAAATGCGCATATAACAAAAGTTGTTTATTGTGTTATTTAGAGTGACTTTTGTTATATTCACTTTTGTTTTATAACAAATTATAAACTAGATATACACCAAAAATTAAAGTTAAAAAATTAAAGGCGGAAGCCAACTATTGGGCACTAAGGGTTGAACCGAATTTAACAAAACTCGGTATGTGAATTAGCCTTAATTCTTTCTTGATTATAAGCTACATTAAAATGTATAGGTTCAAACGGGAGTGGGGGTTATAAGGGAGGCCTGAAATAAAAATTTGCGATATTTCATTTTCTATTTGTTTTTCGGTTACGATGTATCTAAAACAGCTGTCACCATTAAGCTTTGTACCACACCAAGGGAAAGGAACTTTAATTCATCCATGATTTAGAAGACAGAATACTTTCTACGACTATGAATTATACTGAGTACTACATTATTAAAAAAAACCTACATGCACAGGAGACGGGAAATATAATAATATTTGAAGAGTGAAGTCTTAAATAACAAATAAGCTAGTATATATATATTTATATAAACGAAATATTGGAATTTTTAATTTCAGGCCTCCCTTATAACCCCCACTCCTGTTCATCTCAGAGAATATTAATATAGCTTAAAGTCTAAGGTGGGTAAGTAGTAATATACATACCAAGTTTCATAAAATTCGGTTCAGCCGTTTAAGTGTGAAAAGGTAACAAACAAACAGACACCAAAGAAACTAAATGCAGTTATGGTGTCTATGACTTGTGAAACGGAAATGTAGCGTGAAATTTTGACAAAGAAAATCAATGTACAGACTGAGGTTACAATTTTATATATATATATATATATATATATATATATATATATATATATATATATATATATATATATATATATGCTAGCTCAGATACCCGGCTTTGCCCGGTAATTCATTTGAGGCTGAATGGTGATGGTATTTTTTTGGCAAGGCTTTACTTTGCACAATATTTTGACATTTCCAGTGTTTAGGGTTTATACCCGTCGTTGCTGTGGATTTGTTAATAATAAAATTAATTTTTTATGTAAGACTTCACTGTACTCCATATTTTCATATTTCCCGTCTCCTGTGCATTATGCATAGATTTGAGTTATTAAGGACAAAATATTAACATAGATTTGAATTAATTTTTCCAGGTGAGGTACCTGGTAGTTCATACAAGAAAGAGTTGTTGAGCATATCAATATTTTTACGCAAATAACTTGCTTCATTGTTCCCGAAAAATTTATAAAACAAAAGTTACTCTAAATAGCAAAGTAAACAACTTTTGTTGCGTGGACGTTTGTCGAAAAACAAATAGACAAATGAAATATCACAAATTTTTATTTCAGGCCTCCCTTATAACCCCCACTCCCGTCTAAACTAAAAATTTTAATATGGTTTATAATCATGGAAGAATTAATGCTAATTGAGATACCGAGTTTTGTTAAGTTCGGTTCAATCGTTAGTGCCCAATAAAATAGTTGACTCCCGCTTTAGTTTTTTGTGTATATCTCGTTCATACTTTGTTAAACGACAAATGTGAATTTCACAAAAGTTACTTTAAATAAAAGAATAAACTACTTTTGTTATGTGCATATTTGCAGAAAAACCAATAGAAAACGAAATACCGCTATTTTTAAATTCAGGCCTCCCTTACAACCCCCACTCCTGCCTGTCCCTAGAAATGTTGGTTTGGCTTGTTATAATGAAAGCGTTAGTGCTAATACACAACCCGAGTTTTATTTAGTTCGGTTGAGTCTTTTGTGCCAAATAAAAAAAGTTGACCCCTGCTATACTTTTTAGCGTATAACGCATTTACACTTAAGTATACGGCTAAAGTGTATATAACAAAAGTTACTCTAAATAAATAAACATTTTTTGTTATGTGTATATTTGCAGAAAAACCAATAGTAAACGAAATACCGCTATTTTTAATTTTGGCTTCCCTTATACCCGCCACTCCTGCCCGTCCCTAGAAATGTTGGTATGGGTTGTTATAATGAAAGCGTTAGTCCTAATACACATACCGAGTTTTATTTATTTCGGTTGTATCTTTTGTCCCAAATAAAATTGTTCACTTCCGCTATAGGTTTTAGCGTATATCTCTTTTATAATTCGGTATACGAAAAAAGTGTACATAACAAAAGTTACTCTAAATAACAAAATAAACAACTTTTGTTATGTTCATATTTGCCGAAAAACTAATAGGAAACGAAATATCGCTATTTTTAATTTCTGGATTCCCTTATTACCCCCACTCCTGTTCGTCTTAGAAATGTTGGTATGGCTTGTTATAATGAAATCGTAAGTGCTAATACATATACCGAGTTTTATTTATTTCGGCTGGGTCTTTTGTGCCAAATAAAATTATTGACTCCCGGTATAATTTTTAGCGTATAACTCATTTATACTTCGGTATACGACGAAAGTGTATATAAGAAAAGTTACTCTAAATAACAAAATCAATAATTTTTATATATTTTATAGAGAATATTAATATAGCCTAAAGTCTAAGTTGGGTTAGTAGTAATATACATACCAAGTTTCATAAATTCGGTTCAGCCGTTTATGCGTGAAAAGGTAACAAACAAATAAACAAACAAACAGACACCAAAGAAACAAAATGCAGTTATGGTGTCTATGTCATGTGAAACGAAAAGTTATAGTGAAATTCCGCGAAAAAAATCAATGTACAGACAGAGGTTACAATTTTATATATATATATATATATATATATATATATATACATAAAATATGTATATATATCTAAAATATGTCTAAGATATGCCTGTTACCGTTCTAGAGGTCGCAATTATTGTTTAACCGTTACCAAAATCGGTATTTAGTCGTTTTTTGTAAAAAGAATGATCATATTCCTTAACTGCTGAAATCGGAATTGGGGAGGGAAGGTTTAAAGGGGAAGAATTTTGAAAATTCGAAATATTTCCGTTGCTATACGTCGAATTGAAAAAATGTATAAAATCAATCTTCTTATAGAAAATTAAATGCACTATAAATATTATTATATAAATGTATTTTCTATCTTAAATATTAACCGAGATATTTGCATTTTTCAGCCTTCAGCGAACCCCTACTTCTACTCATGTTACATAAACAATACTCGGTTATGTTATAAACCACATCATTTGAAGTTAAATACCAAATATTGTACTCAAGAGACATTTATTATACGAGATACACGCAAATATGTTCTGTTGCTCCTCCCTCCTTCTCAAGTTTTTGGACTACTTAAAATTTGGTTGATTGAGATAAGAATTCTGATCTATATACATAAAAATGAATTTTTGTCTGTATGTCCTTTATAGAATCGTAAACGACTCAACCGAATTTTATGAAACTTGATATGCATATTACTACTAGCCCAGGTTAGGTTTTGGCTATATTAATATTCTCTGAGACCAACAGGAGTGGGGGTTATAAAGAGGCTTGAAATTAAAAATAGTGATATTTCGTTTCCTATTGGTTTTTCTGCAAATATGCACATAACAAAAATTGTTTATTTTGTTATTTAGAGTAACTTTTGTTATATACACTTTAGCCGTATACTTAAGTGTAAATGCGTTATACGCTAAAAAGTATAGCGGGAGTCATTTTCTTTTATTTGGCTCAAAAGACTCAACCGAACTAAATAAAACTCGGTTTGTGTATAACACTAACGCCTTCATTATAATAAGACATACGAACATTTCTAGGGACGGGCAGGAATGGGGGTTTATCAAAATATTGATATGCTCAACAACTCTTTCTTGTATGAACTACCAGGTACCTCACCTGGAAAAATTAATTCAAATCTATGTTAATATTTTGTCCTTAATAACTCAAATCTATGCATAATGCAAAGGAGACGGGAAATATGAAAATATGGAGGACAGTGAAGTCTTACATAAAAAAATAATTTTATTATTAACAAATCCACAGCAACGACGGGTATAAACCCTAAACACTGGGACGGGGAAATGTCAAAATATTGTGCAAAGTAAAGCCTTGCCAAAAAAATACCATCACCATTCAGCCTCAAATGAATTACCGGGCAAAGCCGGGTATCTGAGCTATCATATATATATATATATATATATATATATATATATATATATATATATAAAAAAAAAAAAAATTGTAACCTCAGTCTGTACATTGATTTTCTTTGTCAAAATTTCACGCTACATTTCCGTTTCACAAGTCATAGACACCATAACTGCATTTAGTTTCTTTGGTGTCTGTTTGTTTGTTACCTTTTCACACTTAAACGGCTGAACCGAATTTTATGAAACTTGATATGCATATTACTACTAGCCCAGGTTAGGTTTTGGCTATATTAATATTCTCTGAGACCAACAGGAGTGGGGGTTATAAAGAGGCTTGAAATTATAAATAGTGATATTTCGTTTCCTATTGGTTTTTCTGCAAATATGCACATAACAAAAATTGTTTATTTTGTTATTTAGAGTAACTTTTGTTATATACACTTTAGCCGTATACTTAAGTGTAAATGCGTTATACGCTAAAAAGTATAGCGGGAGTCATTTTTTTTTATTTGGCACAAAAGACTCAACCGAACTAAATAAAACTCGGTTTCTGTATTACGAACATTTCTAGGGACGGGCAGGAATGGGGGTTGTTAGTGAGATCTACATTTAAAAATAGCGGCATTTCTTTTTCTATTGGATTTTCTGCAAATATGCACATGACAAAAGTAGTTTATTTTTTTTTATTTAAAGTAACTTTTGATATATTCACTTTTGTCTTATAACAAAGTATAAACGATGTATACACTATAAACTAAAGCGGGAGCCAACAATTTCGCTGGGCACTAACGATTGAACCGAACTAAACAAAACTCGGTATGTGAATTAGCATTGATTCTTCCATGATTATAAGCTATATTCAAATTTTTAGGTCCAAACGGGAGTGGGGGTTATGAGAAAGGCCTGAAATGAAAAATTGCAAAATTACGTTACCCATTGATTTTTCAACAAATGTAAGTAACAAAAGTTGTTCTTTGTGTTATTTGAAGTAACTTTTGTTATATATACATTTTTCGTATACCGAAAAACGAGATATACGCTAAAATCTATAGCGGAAATCAACAAATGTATTGGGTGCAAAAACAATCTAATTAAACAAAACTTGGTATGTGAATTAGCGTCCACTTCTCCATGGAAATTAGCTATGTTAGCATTTCTACGGTCGAAAAGGGGGGCGGGTGTTCTCCGGAAAGCATGTTATCTCATGCACATTACAGGAGGTTTTTAGTTTGTTATTTATAATAACTTTTATTTATGTCCCCTACAGTTGCCTGGCACTTATGCAAAAATAATACGCCCAGACAGGAAGTATAATTGTTCACATTGAAGCCTTGCTATAAAAATACCCTCAATATTCAGCCTCTTATGATTTCCCGAGCGAAGCCGGGTACCTTAGCTAGTTCATTATAAATTGCAGTACTAGATATAGTAAATAGTTTCCAATCAAATTAATACGTTATATTCAGATATATTACAATAGTTGATCAGGTAAGAAGTTGGCAGAACTTTTTGTTTACGTTTCAGATGCTTTTCGTCGGGAGTTTTCTTATTATCGTTTGTATTTATTCACTTAAAATTCAAGGTGGTGTTGTTTTACAGGTATGTAGACCTATTGTAAAACTTCACGTGGGAAATCTGCTTAGCTTACGCAGCCCCTGCGTGACGGGCTTCTTTTTATTTTAAAAACAGCAAGTCTTTAAATCAATTGACCGAGGTAACTATAGTAAACTAACTCCTAGGTTGGGAGATTAGTTTATATCATAAGGGTATTAAATTTACTAATTTTATATACAATTATTTCTTAAGTAAATCTATAAATACATTTTTATTTATTTATATTTACTTAAAGATGTGTGCTAGTAGCACGAGTTACGTTGTAGCTATTTACACTTCTTACTACTGGCTTAATATTTTTAAATGTCTTTATATTTGGCCAATAATTAATAATTATTGTACATTTTTTAATACTGGCAATATACTTACTTATCCTATATAATAATAGTATATACACTTTTTCCATTATATATTATATTACATAAACATATATTTTATCTGTTTCAAGTACATATTTTCAACTAGCATTATAATTAGCCAATCCTCATTTCTAAGGCGATGGGCAAAGGAAATTCCTCCGTGCCTATTAGAGATATAAAAACTTGTTAACGCTAATTGTATTTGTTTACCTCTGAAAAACCTATAGATTATGTATCATCAAATAATTATATGGTATAAATCTCGCATAACTTTCATTTCAGGTATAATAACACTAAATCATTGATAAAATATTTTCAAGAAAATAATTTATGTAAAATATAACCATTATATTGATAACCTATTTCTAGAATGTATGTTGCTCGTGGATGGGGGCGAAGGATATTGACTTTATCGCCATAAATGTCGGCTCTGATAAGACGGTTTAGATTTATAGTCGATAAGGTTCCCTATTATAGCATCTTTATACAACCTCGGAGAAATTATTAGCAGATTTCCCTTGGGGGAAATAATCTATAGGAATGGTACATATGATGGGAGTTACGAAAAATCCCTTCAACTACCCTAACTAGGAGATAGCGAAAATGAGGTCCGTTGAACATTATACATACACAGACACACACGCGCGCACATTAGTCTATTAGCGCTTTAGCGGTTGCAAATTTTGGCTTAACTTTACCATACCCGATATTTAACCCTTCGCCAGGTGCGTAATCTCTGAGATACACAGTTTCTAGAATCATATTTGCCACTCCTCCTAGCAGAGAGTGGTGGTGTAGTGCTCCGAGTTATGTGGTTTAGAGGACTCCCCCTCAAGGTATGTTGTGTCACTGTGTTTGATGGAGTCGTGTGTTTCACCTGTCATTCAGTTTAATCTCCTAGATACCACGCGCCCGATCTCGGTGAGTTTTTTGAAATGTCTATTTCATAAATATATACATCAATTAAGTTTATCTTTATTAAATGGAATCATATAAAACTATTTTTCTAATATTTTGCTCATACATGAGCTTTCAGAAGAACATGTTCAAGAAAATATTGTACGGCACAGTGACAACAGTACAGGTTTACCAACCGAATTAAGGACGAAACTGGAAGAGTGCAGAGGCTCCTTGTACCATAGATTGAAATCAAGTACAGAACAGCATAAATAAAGTCCCTCCGCTACAACGAACGAAAGAAAATGATGTGAACCAAGTAAAACTGAAACGAAATGTAGGTTTACTAATTACTCTTGTGAGCTTTGCAAAAACAAAATTTCTTTACAACATGTTCCATGCTTTATCCTAATTGTAATGTAGCTCTGCAAAAGAGATAATAATTAAACTGCTATTTTTCAAAGGATTGGTACATTAAAATTTAGATGATTTTTATAAGTCTTATATAAAAGTGATTTCGTGCTACTTATTTTTGAATGAAGTTATATTTAGAAAATTTGTTTATATTGTTCTTCAAACTGAAATGAAATATGTTTAATTACGACATGTGCATTTAAACAATTTCTTTTGATATTTTTAGTTTTTAATTATATTTTAAAAATTAATGTGGGTCGGTTTTAATAATAAAGAATCTATAATGAACTTGATTATTTTATCTACCAAAATTTTTTTATTATAATATTTGTCAATTTTGAAAATTATTTACTTCTTTCAAGCAAATACTTCCTCTGTTATGGTTTCTAATAACACACTGAACATTTTAGTGCAAAATATATATTAAAACACTGTATTTCCGCAAAAATGGTTGAGGACGATCTCTGAGATACACGCGCTCGGAGGCGGAATATTCTAGACGCACCTGACTGAGGGTTAAATGTTTTATGTAAAAATAAAAATCAAGTTCGTTATTGGCAAAAATCGGACCAGTGGGTGGAGGGGAGGAGTTAAAGGGAAGAATTTGAAAATTCGAAATATTGTTGTCAGTTGGAAAATTGTATAGAATCAATATTATTACAAATGTAATGATCCATAAATATTGTTAAGTACATCTTTCCTCTGCCTTCAATAGTAACCGAGATAATAGTATTTTTTATATTTGAGCCATCAGTAAACGCCCACTCCTACCCATGTCATTAAGTATTAGCTGTTATATCATGGACCACTTAATTCCAAGGTTAAATAACAAATATGGTTTTCATTGAACCACTACTTTATGCAACGCATGAAAATGCGTCATGTTCAAAATGTTTATTTCATCTCTAACATATTCGATATTTAGCCGTTTCAGTTAACACTAAAGATCATATTCGTCATCGACTGAAATAGTGGTGGTTTAGAGAGAAAATTCAAAATATTTTCAAAATTATGAGTCATATCATAAAATGTTATAGAACCAATCTTGTTATACTTTTGATTTTGCAAGGATTGTTGCTCTCTGCATTATTTCGTACCTGGTGTTAAGCGAGTTATTCGTACTTTCTTGTTTTCTGCCTTCAGCTACCACCCCCCCCCCCTCTCCTCATCGGATTTGAAATCTGCTTAGTTTACACAGACGGACTTTTTTGGAAGTAAAGTGGAATTGATAAAGATAGAAATTTTTATATTCCTTTTAATGCTATGTAATAAATGTGGAATCTACCATTTAAAATTGTAATCAGATTTGAATTATTAAAAAAAAAAATAATCATCTTATTTTGAGTGAAATGTTCCAATGTACACGGTGACGAAAATAAAAAAATTAAATGTTTGGGATGGATTGTGCTATGGTTATTTATTTACTATAACTAGAAGACTTCCGTTATCTATATCACATTTAAGAATTTATTCATTGAAGCTAAACCCAAGTTGATATTCGAAACTTTCGTCGAAGATCGATTTATCCTAAGTATTATGAGAAGAAAATGTAGCCCTTTAACTTATATAATTAAAGAATTGCAGGATTGTCTGTTAACTCTCTCTCTCTCTCTCTCTCTCTCTCTCTCTATATATATATATATATATATATATATATATATATATATATATATATATAATATTTTGAACGAACCTCATTTTCGTTATCTCCTGGATAGGATCCATGGACATTTGAAGAATATGTTCGAAAATCGCGTCATGAGTACGACCTCAATAGCTGATTTCCCCCAAGGGAAATCTACTAAATTTGATTATTTCATATGTATATCTGAAATCTTGACCCGACTACCAACGATGTCAAATTCTGTCGGTCAAGAAGTACTCTGAATCTGATTGAGTGAGTCTTGTGTTTTAACAGAGATATTTGAATTTTTCAGGGTTCAGCCCCCCCCCCCGCTCCTACTCATGTCTTATTAATAATAAGCTATATATCACGAACCACTTCATTACAAGGTTGAATACCAAATATTATTTTCACCAAACCTTTATTATACTAGATATAAACAAATACGTTCTGTTGACTTCCCTTCCTTTGTTCTTGGGTACTTAAATTTGACAGATATTATTCACAGAATAAAAGTTGTATATTTTCTTATTTAGAGTAACTTTTGTTATATTCACTTTTGTCGTATAACAAAGTATAAACGAGATATAGTAAAGTAGCTTTTGTTTTAAACATAATATTATTGAATTTAACCTGGCAGTGGTGGCACATCTAGAACAGTCCTTAGGGTGGCACCGGGTCTGTGAGACCCAGACCCCTGAACTTCTATTATTGGGCCAAGATTTTTCTTATAAACATTTTCACTGCATGATTTTGCAAGGTAATAAATGTAATATCTGGAAAACATATTTAATTTACAACTAATATGTATACAATTAAATTTAAAAAGAAAAACAAAGTAAATAAGCGTTATAGGAACATAATGATCATAATTTTGGCTATAAAAATTAACTAAAATATACTAAATGTCACTCATAGTTTTGAAAACAGTCTGAGCATACAAAAAGTGAGTGTTGAAGACACACAAAACCTGAACACACGCGACAGTAGTATCGGGATTTTCGATCAGCACCAGTACAATCCTTGCATCCTCCTCTTTTCCCTGGGGCCGGTGGATCAGCTGTTCTAGTTGTTGTTGTGATGTTCAATATTTTACAGATAGCCTTTCGGATTTCACGCGGCACGTGGATGCTGTGCGCCCGTCGGCGAAGATGATCTTCACACAGCTGCTTTCCCAACTCTTTCAAAAAAAACCCTCCTTTCAAATTTATCTTCATACTTTTCATTACTTTTATAAATGATGAATGCATTGATACCCGCCACATTCATCAGGCTATAAAATATCACCATCTTCTTGCATTTCGAGCAGTATTATAAGTGGCACACATTTCATCGACATCAACCCCTCCTTTAGTCATGTTATAGAAGGTGAGTGCCCCTGTTTTTTTTTTTTTGTTTCCGATCGAAACACCAATGCTGCCATCGAGATGGAAGGTTGAAAGAATGAGAACGCATTTGTTTTTTTTGGAAATATACGATAAAATGCTGCGGTCCTTTTGAAAACCGAATTGTGAAGAATATAATTCCCTTCAGCGATCCAAAAGACGCATAGGTATTTCCCTCTTGTTGCTTCTTAGAGTCCCGACCATTGTAAGTTTATGTTTTAGTAAGGTAGTGGCCAGATAGTGGCTACAGCTGACGTTCAGCTATCTGTGGGTCCCAGAGGCCCGGGGCCACCTTACCAAATCCTTGAAAAAAGAAACATTTAAGAAAGGTGACACCTTGTCTGAGAGACTCAAGGGCTTATTCTTGAACCAATAACTCCCCTATCAATGAGGATCAAAAGTGCTTGTTTCTTTCTATGTTATCTAAGACACCTTCTCGAGAGGTACTATGGATTCCAGACTTGTACCTTATCCAGTCCAGAAAGGGTGAGCATTCGAAGTTAGCTGTGGGTCCCACAGACCCGGTGCCACCACTGCCGGGTAAATATCGTATCGCTTGAAATATCATGCAGGACAACGGCTGCCAGGTCCGCTAGTATATATATATACATTTGTTGTAGAACTAGATTTCAAATTATATGCATTAATTGACACTTATATATGCGTGAGTATGTGAGTATGTGTGTGTGTGTGTGTGTGTGGACATGTTTTTATAAATTTATATAAGGAAAACTCTACGACAACCATTAGCAAAAGTGTTATTTTCAGCCAATCAATTCCTATTAATTATTCACAACTATGCTCATCGCCAATGGTTTTTAATTTAGTACTGTTTTCATTTATATACTGTTTATTCATAACTTTGGCTTTTGTTCTTTGACATGGTATAATTTTCAGTTTTTAAAGGGTAAAACAACTTTGATGTGATGTGCATAAATAAATAAACAAAAAAGTCCAGCATGCAGGGGCTGTCTAAAGTAAGCAGATTTCCTTCGTGAAGTTTTACAATAGATAAATCTACATACTGGTAACAGTTAACATCACCGTGAATCTTAGGCGAATGAATACGAACGGCAATGAGAAATCATTCAGTCAATTTTATTAACCTCTCACAGGAAAACGTCTGAATTGTAAACGAAAAGGTTTTACCAACAAAGGTTGTCAGAGCTGAACAGATTGATAGAAATATTCTTTAACGGAAAGAAAAACAATTGCTGAAATATATCTGAATATAACATATTAATTTTATTAAAAACTATTTACTAAAGCTAGTGCTGTGATTTGTAATGAATAAGAATAATTTTTATCTCAGTCAGTAAAATTTTAGTAGTTCGAGAAACAAAAATAAAGTCCGTCACCGGAAACTAAATAGATTTCCCAGGCGATTTACAATAGATAAATATACATACAAACACTACCTTGAATAAATACAAACGCTAATGAGAAATATTTCAGTCCATTTACAATACAAGTTACTAATCTCTACAACGGAAAGCAGTAGAATTGTAAACAAACAGGGCAGCCAACCTCGTAGCGCTGAATATATAGATAGCCCGGAAAGAAAAACAATTAATAAAAAATATTTGAATATAATTTATTAATTTTATTGAAAACAATTTACTAAAGCTAGTGCTGTAATATGTAATGAATCAGAATCAGTTTTATCTCAATCAGCCAAATTTTAGTAACCCAAGAACAAAAGAAGGGGGAGGGGGAGTCACTTGAACGTATATGTTTGTATCTAGTAAAATAAAGGTATGTTGAAAACAATATTTGGTATTTAATCTTGTAATGAAATGGTTCATGATATAACGGCATATTATTAATATGACACTGGTAGGAGTGGGGGTTTACTAAATGTGGAAAACTATAAAATCCAAATATCTCGGTTAACACTCATTACACGGAAAATATGTATTGGATAATATGTATAGTAAATTGAATTTGCAGTAAGATTTATTTTGTACACTTTTTCGAACCGACTTATAGTAATGGAGATATTTCAAATTTTCAAAATTCTCTCCCTCTATACCCCCCCTCCCCCTGGTCCGATTTTAGCCGTTAACGAACTTGATCTTTCTTTTTTCATAAAACGACTAAAATTCGAGTTTGCTCTCCTATGTGCGATCGATGGACATTTGAAGAAAAATTTCGAAAATCGCGTCATGAGTACGACCTAAATAGATGATTTCCCTTATGGAAAATCTGCTAAAAAAAGGGGGGCTTAGAAGAACGTATTTGCATATATCTCACAAAAAAAAGGTTCAATGAAAACAATGTTTGGTATTTAACCTTGTAATGAAGTGGTTCATGATATAACAGCTTATTATTAATATGGCATGAGGAGGAGCGGGGGGGGGGGGGCTGAACCCTGAAAAATGCAAATATCTCGGTTAAAGCATAAGATTCACACATTCAGATTCAGAGTACTTCTTAACCGACTTAATTTGACGTCGTTGGTAGTCGGGTCAAGAGTTCATGTACACATATATAAAAAACTCAATTTTAGCAGATTTCCCTTAAGGGAAATCAGCTATTGAGGTCGTACTCATGACGTGACTTTTGAAACATTTCTTCAAACGTCCATCGATCCTATCCAGGAGATGATCAAAATGAGGTTCGTTCAAACATATATATATATATATATATATATATATATATATATATATATGTCAGTTAACGCTCTAGCGGTGGCAAGTTATTACAAATTAAATGTACTATAAATATTGTTATACGTATACATTTATTCTCCACCTTGAATATTAACCGAGATATTTACATTTTTATTAAGTGTGTGAGGATAACGGGCAGATGAGATCGGCTGATGTCGGGTCTACTCGTGTCTATCCGCCGAAAGCTAGTTCGGCCGTTTCTGTAACTGTTCGGCTCTCGCGAAATTGGCAGAGACTAACGAGTAACTACTATTGCTAGCATGCAGATTTCTCTGTTGTAAATCTTGATGCGGGAAATCTGCTAAGTTTACGCAGCCCCTGCGTGACGGACATTATTATAATATTTCAGCCATGTATCTTGCATTGTCTGCATTCAAAGATTATCCCTCTGGTCTGCTGTGCCCAGTTGTTCGGTAGAAATTCTAACCGTCAAGTTGAGCTAGGGCGTCCAAGGTGAGGCGGTCACGTCCTGGAGGTGCTGCGTATTTAGTATGCTCACCCTAAGGTTGGGGGTATCTTTAGCCCACTAGAACTTACTTGCGCACCTCACAGCTCTGCTCCAGCTGGCGATAGGGTTTCAATGGATTATAAATTTTAGAAACTCATTTTGAGGGTTGGAATGTTTATTTAAAAAAAAAACATAAGCGTTATTTGTTGAAATTTTTACCAGATTTCCCTTAAGGGAAATCAGCTATCGAGGTCGTGCTAATGACGCAATTTTCAAAAATTTTCTTCATATGTCCATCGATCCTACCTAGGGGATGATGAAAATGAGGTACGTTCTAAACTATATATATATATATATATATATATATATATATATATATTTGCCTGTTACCTCTCTAGCGGTCGAAATTATTGTTTAATCCTTACCAAACTCGATATTTAGTCGTTCCATGTAAAAATAAAGATCAAGTTCGTTAATTTGACGTCGTTGGTAGTCGGGTCAAGAGTTCAGATACACATATATAAAAAAACTCAATTTTAGCAGATTTCAGCAATTGAGGTCGTACTCATGACGTGATTTTTCAAACATTTCTTCAAACGTCCATCGATCCTATCCAGGAGATGATGAAAATGAGGTTCGTTCAAATATATATATATATCTATATATATGTCAGTTAACGCTCTAGCGGTGGCAAGTTGGCAAGTTATTACAAATTAAATGTACTATAAATATGGTTATATACATTTATTCTCCACCCTGAATATTGACCGAGATAGAATATAAGTTCGTTAATAGCTGAAATCGAACCAGGGGTAGGGGGGCATTATAGGGAGAAATTTCGAAAAATCAAAATATCTCTGTTACTTTACGTTGTATCGAAACATTTTATAAAGCAATCGTATTGCAAATTAAATTTACTATAAATATTGTTATATACATTTATTCTCTATCTTGAATATTAACCGAGATATTTCTATTTTTCTATTTTCAGGCGTCAGTAAACCTCCACTCCTACTAGTGTTAGACAAACCATACTCTGTTCTATAATAAACCATATTATTCGAAGCTTAAATCATAATTTTAATTAACGAAAAATCATAATTGGTTCAGTCATTACATAACTTAATTGTATGTATCTCACAAAGTAAGAATTCATTGAAAACATATTTGGTATTTAAGCTCTGAATAAAGCGGTCCATCATATAAATGTTTATCTTTAATATGACTTGACTATAGCGCGTTTCACTTCGAGATGGCAGTAGATCTCGTGCGCTGTTGCCAAATCTCACTCAAATCCGCCAAATTTCTGAAAAACTCGGGAAAAATTCTGAAATGTGCAGAATTTAATCTTCTATCGGCCTATACTAAGAATAAATCAACAAAACAAGATACACAATCGAAATAAATTGTATTGTGCCAATTTTTTACCTAAAAAATTTAATGGAAATTCTTGTTTCTCTCGTCACTGCGATCATATTTTTTAAGATATTTGTTTGAAATTCTATACGAAGTTAGTTTATGCTATCTATATTCGTTACAAGGAACAATTTTTTTTAAAATGTCATTCCTTATCATGTTTTTTCCATAATAAAATTAAAAATTGTGAAATCCAATTTTAAAAAAGTAGCCTGCGGGGAATTTTCGTTCTATAATAGTTTATAATGTTTTGTCATAATCCTTTTAAAAAGGACAGTTCAAATTTATTTTTGAGCCTCCTCCGAACATTATGGGTCGATTACAACTGATGCAATTAATGTTTATATGTTGTGCGAGCGTCGCGGCGCGGCGGCAAGAGGAGAGCTGGACCCCCTGGCTCTCTCCCGCCTGCTCTGCCGTTCAGCTACCCAAGCCTGCATACAAATTTCAGTTTAATAATAAAAACGACAAGTTACTCTATGGTTTGGTATTTTATTATTTTCAAAATTTTTTGTGCTTCTGTGAAATGTTATTTTCTTTCAAAGTTGTAAGGAGGATGGCAAAATAATATTAGAATACATTGTTCTCCAAACGTTTACATTTTTTTAAATAACACCTAATGTAAGTATGGAAACATATTTCTAATAATTCTCTCTTTCCTTAACATGACATTCTTGTTTTACAATACAATGGTCCTTTAGTTATACCTGCTGATCAAGGGTTGATGCGTTGGCCAGTGATGGAGTATTACCCACGGGGTTATTCCCCCTACCTGTTTGGGACAACATTTGACCCTCTCGGAGTCAATAAGCAAGCTTCCTTACAGCAAATATGATCATTACAGTTTATGCATTTGCCACGTACACATCCAGTTCAGTGAAGTTTTACAAGTAGTCCTTTCAATTTTTTTGGTCATCTATTTGTGATAACAATCCGATAGGATTTCGTATAAGGGTTAGGACATTTAGTTGCGCATCCGATTTTCGTTGAAGATGGCTGAACCTGGAACTTCATCAGCAGTTCAAAAGCGACGAAAACAGGGGGAACAACTTCGCAGCAAAGAGCAAGGTATAGTTTTCAACGTATATAACTACTTCAGACGGAATTACACTGTGAACAAAGCTGTGAACGAAACATGTAATGCCACGGGAGTTTCAAAGCGAACTGTTTATAGGATAATTAAAAGAAGCAGCCAAGACACATTCACAAGTCCCACAAAGAAAAGAAAATGTCTAAAAGTTTAAAGAAAGGATTCTCGATTAGTCAAGTATGATTCTTTTGTATTATCGGCTATCCGCCAGAAGGTTCACAGCTTTTATTTCCAGAACATTCCCCCGACTTTGAATTTATTATTAACCAACATGAAATCGGATGAAGATTTGCCTAAATTTTCTCGAACCACACTGTATAGGACACTCGTCGATATTGGTTTTGCCTTAGAAAAAAGAAAGAACAACGCGTTACTAACTGAGAAAGATGAGTTGATTTCGTGGAGGCATAAATATTTACGAAGTATCCGGAAAGCAAGAGCAGATGGACTGTATGTTGTATACCTTGACGAGACGTGGGTCAACGTTGGGCACACTATTACGAGTACATGGAGGGACAAAACTATTTCGTCGGCTCGAGACGCATTTCTCGCAGGTCTATCTGCTGGTCTGAAGCAACCCACAGCACGAGGACCGAGATTTGCGCTGGTTAATGCTGGAGGCGAGCAAGGGTTCGTCTGCGGAGCAGAGTTTACATTCTTATGTAAAAAAAATACAGCAGATGCCCACGAGGAAATGGATGGTGAATGTTTCGAAAAGTGGTTTCAAGAACAGCTACTCCCAAATGTTCCTGAAGGGACCGTAATTGTTATGGACAACGCTTCGTACCATTCTCGGCGCCAAGAACAAATCCCATCGTCCAAAAACACTAAGAAAGAGCTTCAGGAATGGCTGGAATCTAAATATATAACATTTGAAGCGAACAGCTTAAAGAGGGACTTGCTGGAATTAGTGAACTTTCACAAAACCAAGTACATTACGTACAGAGTAGACACTATGGCCGAAAGAAGTAACTGTCAAGTTCTACGGTTGCCACCTTACCATTGCGAGTTAAATCCAATAGAACTTGTGTGGGCTCAAGTGAAGCACTATGTAGCCATGAACAATACCCGGTTTCAAAAGAATGAAATGGCAGCATTGATAAGGGAAGGCTATGAGAAAGTCAAATCTGAAAATTGGCAGAATTACGCGGAGCATGTTAAAAAAATAGAGGAGGCGATGTGGAAGGCAGATGAGATACAAGACGATTTAGAGCCTTTCATAATAAGACTGGGGTCGACGTCAGGATCCTCCACTCAATCGCTTACGGACTTGCAAGGAATGAGCGGAGTTGAACCTCTGTCAGACGAAGAAACAAGTACTGATGTTTTTATATAACACCTAATATAATATTATATTTTCTTAATATAATATTACATTTTCGTGCTTTTTGTTTTGATTGTTAGGCATGAAGCATACTTAAGATTTTGACTATTTTGGCCAATAATCTAAATGGATAGTTTTTTCTTTAAACGTTAAATTTAATAGGCTTCTTCTCCTTGGCAGATGGGCTAAGAAATTAGATACTCTAAAATTAAGTTGCTTTTAATAGACATTTTTGAAGGTCATTAAAGATTTTTATTAGGAATTTCTTTGATTAAAATGGTTTTATTTTTTAATTATTTTTTTTTATTTTATTTTGGAGCGTTCGCAGCGAGGCGATATTGCTCATAAAAAACAACAAAAACAATTTATATAAACAAAATACAAAATGAAAATAGAAACAAGAAAAAAAATAAATAATACAAAATAAGAACGCAAACAAATAACAAAACTCGACTAAATAACAGAACGCAACAATATAACGAAACACAACTAAATAAAACTCAACTAAATAATAGAACGAGATCAAATAACCAAACAACGAAAAACAACAATAAACACAAAATAACAAATAAAATAAATAAATAAAAACAAAACATTAAGTTCAAAAACAAAAACTGTAATGACTAATAAAATTACGTAAACAATTATATAATTTCAATGGATAAAAACTAAACTAAAATCAAATAAATATAAATTAGTATGTAAATAAGATGAAGATTTCTAACACCTAAAATATTTACAATCATATGCTCTCACTTTCTTTATCACACATTCAAACATGCATACACACTCACTCTCGCATGCACACGTACACACACGCGTGCAGGCACATACACTCACACGCACGCACACACAAACACACGCGCAAATACACACACACACACACACACACACACACACACACACGCACATACACACACAAACATACAGTAAAACGGTTTAGCTGGAATTTAAAATATTTAATTTAAGAAGGATTTTAAAATGTAACAATTCTAAATTTGTGTGTATATGTTAATATCATGTAAATGTTGGAGTATTATGGGTATGTGTGGGCTACCTTCAGTAAGTAAGTCGTGTAAGTCATGAGGGATCTTTAGATGGTCACGTCTTTTGCAGTCTGTTAGTATGTGTTTTATTGTAAGCGGAGCATTACACACATTGCAGTTAGGCATTCTTTTCTTTTGAAATAGGTAACCATGGGTAAGGAAAGAATGACCTATACGTAGTCTCGTAAGGACTACTTCGTCTCTCCGTGTAAATACCTCAAATTTGTCACTCCATGTCTTAACTGTAGTTTTAATTTGTCTCAGTTTGTTGTCTGTTAGTAACCAGTCATGTTGCCATTCTTGGAGTATGTTAGTTTTAATGTAGTTTTGTAGGTCGTCCGATGTTATTTTTTTAATGTCAGTATTGGTGTTTTTTGTCGTTAGTTTTGCGAGCATGTCAACTTCAGTGCTTCGTCCAATATTCTGATGTCCTGGTAGCCACACCAATGTTATGTGATTTTGTTGATTTTGAATGTGTTCAAAAATGTTTGTTATAATAGGATGAGTGGAATATATGTTTTTTAAAGAGAGTAAAGAACTTAGAGAGTCCGAAAATAAAATTATTTGGCAATTTTGAACATTTTGGAGGTTTTCTAGAGATAGGAGTATAGCATGTAGTTCAGCTGAGTAAATACTTGATGTGCAGTTTAATCTTTTGGCATATGTGTGGTCGTCAATGAGTGCAGCAGCTGCTGTTCCAAAGTCAGTCTTGGATCCGTCCGTGAATGTGTATAGTGCGTTTGGGTTATTTACAGTAATGGAGTTAAATGCAGTCATGTAAAATTTTGAAGAAAGGGGATCATTTTTATTAAATTTTGTTAAGGTTAAATCAATATGTAAGTTATTTACTCTCCAAGGAGGAAGTGATAGTAAAGTATTGTTGTACATAGGAGTCTGTAAAATGTTTGAGTCTGCGGAATTTTCTAATGTGCGTATAAGAAGTGGTTTGTGTTTACATTTTTTCTTTATGAATTTGTTGAAATGTGGTGTATAGTTTAAGAATGTGTGGATGCAAGGTGTGTCTAAAGCTTTACATTTTAAAATAAATTTTAAATTGATTATACGCCTTCTATATTTTAATGGAGGCTCTCCAGCATCTACACATAGGCTTTCTACAGGGCTTGATCTGAAGGCCCCTGTTGCTATTCTCAGTCCTGTGTAGTGAATAGTGTCTAACATTTTAAGGGCATTTGAGCTGGCTGATGAAAATGCTATACATCCATAGTCCAGTAAAGACCTGGTATAGCAACGGTAAAATGTTAGCATTAAACATCTGTCTGCTCCCCATTTTGTATTGCTAAGAATCCTCAATAAGTTCAAACTCTTTTTGCACTTATCAAGGAGTTCTTTTAAATGGGATACCCACGTCAGTTTTCTATCGAATGTCAGTCCAAGAAATTTGAGTTTGTCCGTCTTGTTTATTAGAGTCGTGTTCAGTGTAAGTATAGGTAGTTCGTATTTCCTTTTACGTGTAAAAATAATATATTTAGTTTTTTCACTAGATATTTTGAAACCAGTGACAGAACACCATTTATAAAGTTCATCAAGAGTGTCTTGCATTAATGTTTGTGTGTATGAAAGTGATGAGTATGTAGTGTATATTATTAGGTCATCAGCATACAGGCAATAAGATACTTCTTTAGGGATATATTTTACTACAGAGTTCACAGCTATATTGAATAATGTTGTGCTCAGCACACCTCCCTGAGGCACTCCATTCTCCTGACAAAAAAGATCTGATATCGCAACACCGATCCTCACTCTGAAAGTTCGATCAGACAAATAGTTATCCAGAAATCTGATAATGTTTCCTTGGACACCCCATTCGATCAACTGGGAGAGAATGACTCTTCTCCAGACACAGTCATATGCTTTCTCCAGATCGAGGGATATTGCTAACATTAATTTGTTTCCAAGGAAAGCATTAAGAATTTCGCTCTCCAATCGCGCAATATGGTGCATTGTTGAATGATTTGGCTTAAATGCGCATTGGTATGGAGATAAAAGGCTGTTACTCTCTAAAAACCACAGGAGCCTTTTGTTTGTCATTTTTTCTGTGACTTTGCACAGGCAGCTGGTTAATGATATTGGACGGTAACTGGTGGCCTTTCTTTTATCTTTTCCAGGTTTGAGTACTGGTATAACTATTGCTTCATTCCAGTTGTGAGGGTACGTGCCGCTAATGTAAACCTCGTTCAGTAGATGAAGAAGAACTAGCAGGCCTCGTTTAGGTAGATTTTGTATCATATCGTATGTAATTAGGTCTGGTCCTGGTGAAGTTTTTCGTAAAGATGATAATGTCAGTTTTAGTTCGTTTAAGGTGAAAGGATCATTAAGTGGGTGTTGGTCAGTTAGTATTATGGGTAGTTTCATAGTCTCAGTGTGAATTTTGTGTTTTAAAAATTCTGTTGTGTAGTTTTCTGAACTACACACAGTATTGAAATGGTGTGCTAAGATGTTGGCAATTTTGTGTTGGTCAGTTATGATAGTTCTGTTCTGTTCTAGTCCTGTAATTGGCATCTTATATTTTTTGTGATTTATTTGATTAATTTTTGTCCAAATGTCTTGTGCTGATAAATGTCGATTAATGCTTGATAAAAAATCTATCCAACAGTTCTTTTTATTCTTAATTATCCACTGGGCTTTTGATTTCATTAACCTGTAATTTTGAAGATTTATGTATGATGGATTTCGTCGGAATAAATTAAGAGCTCTTTTTCTATTAGTTACAGCTATATTGCATTCTTCATTCCACCAAGGAACCGGTGTTTTTTTGTATATATTAGAAGTTTTTGGAATACTTATCTCAGCTGCTTCTAATATCAGTGAGGTTAACTCTTTTATACTTTGAAGGTTAGAAGAACTTAGTTTTGCTGTTATGTAGTCTTGATAAGTATTCCAATTAGCCTTTTTTGTGTTGTACCTCGGTGTGCTGTTAAATAGTGGGTCAGGTCTGTTCGTCAGTATCTGTATTGGGAAGTGATCGCTTCCATAGGAATCTTGATCAACGTTCCATGTAAGTCGAGAAATTATGGAAGGAGAAGAAAGAGAAATGTCAATGTTGGTCAGTGTTCCAGTCCGTGGGCATAAATGTGTTGGAGAGTTAGTATTGAGTGCAATTAGGTCAAAGTTTTCGAAAAGTGTCTGTAATTGTTGTCCTTTACTATTACTTAGAGGAGAGTTCCACATAGTGGACAAAGCATTTACGTCTCCTAGTAATAGCAGAGGAGTAGGTAATTGTGTCAGTAAGTTATGTATTTCATGTAAGTCAAGAGGTTCCTTTGGTGGAAGATAAATGGAGCATACTGTAACTCGGAAGGGGACGTGAACTGAGACTGCTACTGCTTGCAGTGTTGTTCTCAGCTGTATGGGTTCGCTATATGTGTTATCTCTAACAAATATAGCTACCCCTCCGCATGCTCTACCTCCCAAGAAGTAATCTTTTCTGTACGTATCGTAACCGTGTATGCTGAATTCCTTACCAGGTGTTAGGTGTGTTTCCTGAATAGCAACAACATTTGGGCTTTTCTTTATTATGCCCTGTAGATCACCTATGTGCTTTTGAATCCCATTTATATTCCATTGCAAAAATTTCATTGTTATTCTGAAAATGGAAAAACAATAAATAAATAAAAATAGGAATACTGTACATTGAAAGACCAAATAAAAATAAATTACCAAAAACAAAGTAAACATTAAAATAAATATTTAGAGATTAAAATAATGAAATATCACAATAAAAAATAAATAAATTAAAATTATGACTTTTTTTTTCCTTCATCACAGCCGTGAATACTTGTAACTTTAGGTTCCTTCTTTTTAGATTGATTTCTTCGTGGTCTTTTATTTTTCTGATTTTCATTATTGTCTGTTAAGTCATCAGAGTCTTCAGTCTTCTTTTTTAAACTTTCTTCATTCTTTTTGTCATCGGTTCCACTTGTTGACTTTTCACGTTCTAAGTTATTAGTTGATTTATTTTTTATGGGGCTGGTAGAATTTGTTTGTGACTAATTACCTGTAGTATGGTATTTTCTAACATTTGGATCCTTTTAGACATCCCATCAATTAGACTAACTAATTTTGGTAATAAGTCAGGTTCTTGTTGTTGTTTTACTTTAGCGGCGTATTTTAGTGTATTTTTTTTGGTTATGAATGATTTTGCTTCCTGATAAGAAATTCTTTTCTGTACCATTAAAGCTTTCAATTCACATTCTCTAGCGTATATATCGCACGTTTTGGAAGTGGTTATGTGGTCTCCACTACATAAGCAGCATTTTATTTGAGTGCATTGTCCTTCGTGAAGTGGGTTGGAGCACCTTCGACATACAGGATCCTTGCTACAAGAAGCTCTATGGTGGCCAAGGAGGCCACAGTTGTAGCAAATAAGAGGTCTTGGTATGTATTCCCGCAACTCTACACAGATGTAGCCAATGAAAAGCCGCTTTGGTAAGACAGGGCAATTAAATGTAGCAAGAAAAAGACCTGAACTTTGGGGGTTTTTCCCTATTTTTTTGACATCAATCACATTCTGTTCTCGTAGTTCATTTGCAATTTCTTTTTCTGACATTTCTTTTATGTCGTTACAATTAAAAACCCCTTTAGAATAATTTAATGATTTGTGGGGTTGTATAGAAATTTTAAAATTATAAAAGTCGCTAGCCTTTGATAATCTTGAAGCTACAATTTGGTCAGGGCAGTCAAGAAAAAGTGATCCAGTTTTTTGTAATTTTTTAACGACGATGTCCTTGGAAAAGGAGCATACCCATCTATTAATAAGGAATGGGTTGATATTGTTGAATGTTTTGCCATCTTCGTCTATTTTTGCAATAAAGTAACGATGAATTACATCATTTACTTTGTCTGGTTGAGTTTTGTCAGCAAAAGATGAAGGATTGGTTACAGTACCTTCTACTTGAGTATCCAACATTTTCTCACTCGTATCAAAGCAACAGTGTTGCTTATGTTCGCTGATATTGGCGTTTTTTCGGGATCCGCAAAAATAAGATGTTTTTACACAAGTTATATGTTTAATTATTTATATGTTTAACAAGTTATATGCATAATTTTTTTTAATTATGCAACTATAATTATGATTATAATGAATAATTATTAATGGATTAAAGATATATATTAATATTATTGTTATAAATAATCATCCCAATCCTGTTTGTTCACAGTCCTCTATTGCTCTCAGTTTATAAAAGGCCTTAACTCCAATTTTTGTCGAAAATTACATTTTGAAAGATATATTTAAGTTATTAACTTCAAATCACATTAAAAAGATTAATAAAAAAAGTGCTTCCCAGTAAAATTTACAATTTCTGAGTTGAGGCTTTTTAAATAATCATGGTAGAATAGACAGTTATAAGAAAGAACGGGAGAGCGGGCGGGAGAGAGCCGGGGGGGGGGGGTCCAGCTCTCCTCCTGCCGCCGTGCCGCGACGCTCCCACAACATATAAACATTAATTGCATCAGTTGTCAGCGTCCCATAATGTTCGGAGGAGGCTCAAAATTAAATTTGAATTGTCCTCTTTAAAAGGAGTATAAAAAAACTTAATAAACAATTATAGAACGGAAATTCCCCGCAGGCTACTTTTTAAAAATAGGATTTCTCAATTTTTATTTTTATTATGGCAAAAACATGGAAAGGAATGTCGTTGAAAAAAAAATTGTTCCTTGCTACGAATAAAGATAATATATACTAACTTCATGTCGAATTTCAAACTAATATCTTAAAAAATAAGATCACAGTGACGAGAGAAACAAGAATTTCCATTAAAAATTTTATGTAAAAAATGGACAAAAAACAATTAATTGCAAAAACAGATTTTATTTTCTTGATAAATTTTTATTATAGGCAGATGGAGCGATAAATTCTGAACGTTACAGAATTTTTCCCGTAAAAATTGGACAACTTTGAATATAGCGGCAACGCCGCACGGAGGGAGGAGGACAGAGCTATCTAGCGAGGCATATGCAAGAGGGAGACAGAGCACCCCATTGAAAATACATACTGCCATCTCGAAGTGAAACGTTCTATAGTAGTGGGGGTTTCCTGAAGGCTGAACTGTGAAAAATGTAAATTTCTCGGTGAATAAACAAGATTAACAAAAGAAATAAATTAAATTAAATTAAATTTGCAATAAGACTGGTTCAATACACTTTTCGATCCTATGTATAATGGAGATAATTTCCCCCCCTCCCACTTGTCTGATTTCATCCATTACCTTTTCTTTCTTTTTACATAAAGCGTTTACTTATAGAGTTCAGTGAAACTAAAAAGCTGCAATTACTGGCAGAATGGTTGAGGTACTTATACAAAAATTAAAGTACTCCCCAGAAGCATTTCAGTAATTTACTTTGTTCTTTCAATTGGTCAACTGAGATTGGCTATTTTTTACCTTTGACTAACAGTTTCTTTTATTCTAGGAAAGAACGGAATTCAATTTTATGGCCAATCTGAATAATATTAGCCATGAATCGATTAGTTTTCAATTTGGATAATTGGTATTTATACTTCATACTATGAAAGACTGCTAACACAAATGTTCTGACTTCGCAATTAGCCTTAGTTGCAAAAAGAGGACGTTAATAAATGTTTTGGTGCTTGGCTAGAAACTAATGCAAGCAATCATACACGGCCGGTCAAAAGTTTGAGACCACTTCAATTTTTTGTAAAAATTTGGGTTATACTAAACAAAATAAACCAAATCAAAACCTTCAATAAAACAATAAATAAGTGAATAAACAATTGATTATAAACATATAATAAACAATATAATACTTTATTGAAACACAATTTAAAAATATATACAATGCAGATATACTTTCTTTTTGTCAAAAAATCCTCCCTTGCTTTTCAAAACTGCTTTGACCACTCGTGGCATTATTTCTATTAGTTAACATCTGTATTTCAAATGCCGAAGTATCCCAACAACTTTTAAGATGCTCCCAGAGGTCTTTTCGTGAAGTTGGAGCAACGTCTCTGACCTTCCTATCAAGTTCTTCCCAAAGGAGCTCAATTTGATACAAAGCAGGCGATTGAGCCGGCCAGTTCATATTTTTGGTCTTGCAAATACCCCCGGCGCAGTTTTGATGAGTGTTTAAGATCGTTATCTTGGTGCATAATAAAATTAGGACCAATTAAACGAAGACCAGAAGGAATTGTATGGTCTTTCAAAATGTCATTATAGCCTTCTTCATTAAGTATCCCTGTGATTTGTACAAGATCCCCTTGCCCAAAGTCTGAGAAACATCTCCAAACCAAAATTGACCCTCCTCCATGCTTTACTGTTGGAATTATGCACTGAGGAATGAGCTTTCCGAAGGCGTGCGACGAACCATAATCCTACGACTAGTTCCAAACACCTGAAACTTTGATTCGTCTGTCCAAAGTACCTTTCTCCAATCCTCCACAGTAAAAGCCTTGTAAGCAAGAGCCCAAAAATACCTTTTCTGTTTATTGGCTGGTCTTAGAAGTGGTTTTAGCATACCGACACGACCCAATAAATTGGCCTCCCTGAGTCTTCTTTTCACTGTAGAAAGAGACACGGACTTTTTCAAGGTGCTGTTGGTCTCAGCTCGAATCTCGGGACCAACGATTCTTCTATTCCTGTTGCTTTTCAAAATAATAAATTGATCTTCTTGAGCAGATGTTATTCTAGGCCTCCCAGAAAGAAGTTTGCCGTCATGAGAGTGAGTCTCTTCATAGCGAGGCTGTGGCCTTATGCACGCCAGTTTTCGAAACTTTCAGTTGTGCGGTAATTTGGCGCTCAGAGTTTTTCTCTTTGTGTAGTGTGCAGATCGCACTACACAATGGAATTGACAATTTCTTCTTTTTAACCATTATTTTTTTAAAAAAAAGAAAATTATCTGTGCAGTGAACGTCTTACAACTTTGGCAGTTTAGAAATCAATAAATCAAACTAAGAATAACATGTATCATCTTAATTCGACTTAAAGGAATTACTAGACTGTAACTAAAACTCCAGACACAACAAACACTTTGTTTATTCTTATTTATTTTTAGCATGTTAGTAGTCTCAGTGATAATAAGATTAAATCAAATTATGTTCTTACTATTTACGATAGTCCCAAACCTTTTTTACACCTAATTAGCAAATTTGTTTATAAATACAAATAATAATAAGATACCTATATTTTGTAACTATGCATTGATAATTAGGTAAAATTGAGGTTTTGCATGATTAATTGATGTAAACAATAGGTGGTCTCAAACTTTTGACCGGCCGTGTAGTTACTGACAGGATATTTCCTATGTTGTTAATTACTGAGGAGTTTCGTGATGACCAGGGCTATGTGTTTCTAATTAAAAATATATTAGCTATCCTCGATATTAAATTATATGCTGTTATCGCGGAACACGTTGAAATGATAACCCAAATTTTGTTCTACGAATGTTGATTCTTATAATATACTAGCTAAGGTACCCGGCCTTGCTCGGGAAATCATTTGAGGCTGAATAATGATGGTATCTATTTTGGGCTTTACTTTGTACAATATTTTTACATTTTTCCGTCTCAATCCTTAGGATTTTCACCTGAGTCCGGTGTACTGGGGAAATTTTAATAATAAAAGTATGTACTTAATTCTACAAAATACACAATATTTTTATATTACCCGTTTCTTGTGCATGTATCTTTTTTTTTTAATATAACATAATCATAGATTATCATATTAACCATATTATTCATAATCATAGAAAGAATTCTGCATTCCGAACCATCTATGAATAAACGTTCATTTCCTCAAAAGTAGTCCAAGGCACCACTTGGATGGCAGCTGTTTTATATAGGTAATAACCACTACTAAAAATACTCTTGTCTGTTTGGAAAGTGAACTGTATATTTTTAATGGTACATAGCATGTTCAGTAAAGTATAACATATATTTACGGAGCAGAGTTAATAAAGACCAGAAATAACTGGCTGTACCTCTCAAATGATCATTCTTGATCGATGGAGATCGCTAATTTCGATTTAGACTTTCATGTCCTATAACATTGATGCCCCCTTCTATAGTTTCTCTTGTATACCTCATTTATTCTTCAGTATACGAAAAAAGTGAATATAACAAAAGTTACTCTAAATAACAAAACAAACTTTTGTTATATGCACGTTTGCCGAAAAATGAATAGGTTACGAAATATCGCGATTTTATATTTCAAACCTTCCTTATAAACCCCACTCCTGGTTGTACCTCAAAATCTTAACATAGCTTATAATCAGGGAGGTGTTAATACCAAATCGTATATGGAGTTTCGTTTAGTTCGGTTGAGACCTTTGTGCCATATAAAATTGTTGACTCCGCTATAGTTTTTAGCGTTTATCTCATTGATACGTGGTTATACGACAAAAGTGTAGGAAAAAATGTTACTCTAAATAACAAATATACAATTCTTGTCATGTACTTATTTTCCAAAAAACCAATGGGAATGAAATATCGCTATTTTTAATTCCAGGCCTCCCTTATAACGTGCACTCCTGTTCGTCTCAGAGAATATTAATATAGCCAATAACCTAACCTGGGTTAGTAGTAATATACATACCAAGTTTCATAAAATTCGGTTCAGCCGTTTACGATCCTATAAAGGACATGCAAGTACACGTTCATTTTTATATATAAAGACTAGATAAGCTACCCGGCTTATCTCGGGAAATCATGAAGCTGAATGATTGTATTTTATTTTGGAAGGCTTCAATGTGTAAAACTACACATCCTGTCTGGGCATATGGTGTTCCCGTTTTATGAATGTGTGAATATAAGTCCCTAATCAGTCCCCCTCCACTGCTTGACCCACCATGAATAATCCAAATCATAATCATGGATAGCAGTTATTATAAATAAATTTCATCTATAATGTACATATTTCCCACCAAAAACCATCTGAGTAGACATTTTGGAGCTTAGTTATATTCATAATAGTAAATGTGAGAAGAAAGGGAATACATCATTTCGCACGAAATAAATTTACACAATTAACTAATTGTGTTAGACTCTCGACAACTTCCGTCGACCGTTCCCGCTTGAGAGTAATCAACGTTGCTTTACTTAAATTGTTCATCCAAACGATGAAAAATTCCAATGTTTTGGCACTAACCTTGTGTAAATAAATATCAGTGGTACCCTTAAAAAATGTAATTCATATTTTAAAAGCGAGGTGAGGGAAAGAGATAAATTTGTTGACTCCTGTTTTAGTTTTTTAGTGTACATCTCGGTTATACTTTGGTATACAACAAGAGTGTATATATCAAAAATTACTTTAAATAACAACATAAACAACTTTTGTTATATGCATGTTTGCCGAAAGCCTAATAGATACCGAAATTTCGTGATTTTTCATTTCAGGCTTCCTCATAACCCCCACTCCTGTTCGTTCCTAAAAATATTTGTATAGCTTATAATGAAAAAAGTATTAATATTAATCTAGGTAATTCTGAGCTATTACCCGGTTAACTTCAATTCCCTCCATACTGTAATATTACATTAGTGTAGTGCTGAATATTAATATTCAGTCCTAATTATGAGTCGGAAAACGAAAATATATTAATAAACTTAATTTAGTAGTCGTCTGGCTCACTATCGGTATCTGGCTCATGAACGACGCGAGATAAATTTTGTAACACTAAAATTTCCAAAATACGCCATCGGTGGTTAAAACCGAGGGTGGGGGTTTTCTTGTTCTAACTTTAGTATAAAACAATAGTACATCACATTTTTAGGGCGATTGGTCAGATCTACAATGGCGCGGACGAGCAACCTCGCGTCTTTCATGAGCCAGATACCGATAGTGAGCCAGACGACTACTAAATCAAGTTTATTAATATATTTTCGTTTTCCGACACATAATTAGGACTGAATATTAATATTCAGCACTACACTAATGTAATATTACAGTATGGAGGGAATTGAAGTTAACCGGATAATAGCTCAGAATTACCTTAATCTACATACGGAGTTTCGCTAATGTCGGTTTAGTCTTTTATGCCAAATAAAATTGTTGATTCTAATTTGTAGCGTATAATTCATTTATACTTCGGTATACGACAAATGTGTATATAACAAAACTTACTCTAAATAACAAAATAAACAACTTTTGTTATGTGCATATTTGCCGAAAAAGCAATACGAAACGAAATATCACTATTTTTAATTTCAGGCCTCCCTTATAACCCCCACTCTTGTTCGTCTTAGAGAATACTAATATAGCCTAAAGTCTAAGCTGGATTAGTAGTAATATACATACCAAGTTTCATAAAATTCGGTTCAGCCATTTATTTAGGAAAAGGTAACAAAGAAACAGACACGAAAGAAACAAATTGCAAATATCGTGGCTATGGCATTTGAAACGTAAAAGTATCATGAAATTTCTAGAAAAAAAAATCAATGTACAGACAGAGGTTACAATTTTATATATATATATATATGTATTTCTAGAAATTTCACTGTTTTATATATTACAGAAATTCGTCTGTTTTATATATATACGATTATATATATATATTTAGCTAACTATTACTTTTTTTGAAGGTGCTCGAATTTTGGTAGATTAGCTGGGGAAGGTTTTTCCATCACCATAATCCTTGCAGAGGGCGTAATAAGAAGGGCTGAAATTTAATCAAGGTTCTTGACACAGTTTAGAGATTTCCTTCTGGGAACGAGGCACATAATTTGCAAGAAATGCCAGCAATTAGGCTTTTCCCAGCTGATTAGTCGGCCTACTCCGTAGAACTGGAATTAAAAGGTGGCCAGGTAAGGGAGTATAACAGCTGTGGATTATGAAGAGAATTGTTGGGTGTTCTCTCATGTGTGGCCGCCAACTGGAGCGTTGTATTTGTGCAATCAATGTAGCAAGCAATGTCTGCACATCGGCCAATTACTGGCTCAGATCTCAGCTTACTAATAACTCAACTTCTGTAATGACTAGTTAAATTAGCCTAGGAAAACATTCGTTCTCTCTCGTCAAGCAAAGAGGTCTTTAATTGGCTGCTAATTCTCAAAGCCCTCTTTGAAAGCAAGTTTTGAACTGTAATGGCGGTTTCTATACAGGTTCTAAAAGTAAAGGTTTGCTTCTATTTAGATTTATGAGTTGTAAGGAAAAAGTTCTTTGATTGGTAAAAGATTTCCGTATAAACTCGATAACCGATCTTTATTTCCCTCTCCCTCCCATCTTCAGAGCTACAATAAATAAATAATAACATCTGAATTATAAGAATGAATGAAATGAGGCCCAAAGAAAGAAGCCATCATTTAAAATGAGGATTTCCCTGTGAAAAGTGGAGCGACACACCTTATTCTTAATATAACATGAGCATGAGTGGGACTATACCAAAGGCTGAAAACCAATAATTCAATTATTTTGGTTATTATTTGAGATAGAGAAAAAAATATTATAGGAAACCAGATTTTTTAAAAGATTAGTTCTATAACATTAACAAATTGTCTGTGGGGGATTCAACTATTAAGACGTGTACGCGATTTTCGAAACATTTCCTCAAATGTCCACCAATGTTCACCTTGGAGATGACAATAATCTGGAACATTCAAAATTTTATATATATATATATATATATATATATATATATATATATATATATATATATATATATATATTTATATATAAAATTGTAACCTCTGTCTGTACATTGATTTTTTTTTCTCGAAATTTCACAATAACGTTTCGTTACCCATGTCATAAGTTAAGTTTAAAGTACGCGTGTAAGCCTTTTTAAAAAGCACTTTTATTAATTACAACAATTACAACTTTGAAAATGAACAGAGTGACAGTCTAGAGCTACTGGGGAAATGACAAGGAGAGGAAAAATGGTAGGGGTTATAAGGAGAATAAATGCTGATGCTTGAGGTGTCAGCAGAGCGGATGTTGCAAAGACGTAACTCCTCCCTCCTTAGGCTGAAGCTGTCCTCGGCGAAGTAAGTGGTAAGCGAGGAAGCGATGATGAAGAAGCCGTCCGAGTTTCCATTTCGTTTGCTTCTGTTGGCTGTAGTCTGGTGATGAAGCCTGGTTGCTTATATAATATGTATAGTACACAGAATAATAAGGATATTATAAGAACAATTATACATAAAATACAATAAAGAGTACTAAAGTCAAAATCATCAGTGTCCAATTCTTCCAGTGGCTCTATATTTAAATTAGTCTTATGTATATGATCAAAAGAAAATGAAGTTTCTTCCACTATAGGTGGCATGTGAAAACTTAAAATAGGATATGATTCCCAGTATGAATATGACATGGGAGAATTATAAAGTATTTCAGATGAATTGACATATAAAAGTTCTGTTAATTTGGTATGGACAGTTACATTGTGTCCGTTATTATTAATAGTAATATGGGACTCGTTATATAATAAAAATTGATTAATTATTGGTATGAATTTTATAAATGGACTGGTCTCCTTAATAATCAATCTCTTACAATTATTTAATTTCTTATGTTCTAATATATCTAGAATACAATTATCATAAACTTGACTAACATTTCTACAATAATAATAATCATTAAGAAGTTCACAGTGTCCTGTGAATAGCTCTGTATATCTCATAATAAAAGAGGGATATATTACTGTTGTCATAACCTGCCCTTTGTGATATACAGGATAGGATAAAAGGAAAAAGGTTTCGAATGTAGGAGATAGAAGTGGGATTTGGATAAAATAGGAACAGAACAATGTACTTTGGAAATTTGCCACAAGACATTAGAATCATTTGATATGAAAGTTATATGAGTATTATTAATAAGTGTTTCCAGTTCCCTGTAAGATATGATACTGGAATGAAGAATATTAAGTTTACAAAAATCAAAACTAGTTTCTATATCGTTAATAGTATTATATAGTAACATTAAATTATTAAACAAAATAGAGTACTGCTGCGTAAGCATTATAGCATTAGTTTCATTACTAAAATACTGAAAATATTTTTCTAATCTAGCATTATTAGTCTCAATTATTGATATATCTTTATTAAACTCACTAATTAATTGCTTATTAATAGATAATTGGCTTTCTACATTATGTTCTAAATGATAATTATTAGGCTGTATTTTACTAATTATAGCATCATATTTTTGTTTATCCTGAGCATCCATATTGCCAGTCAGCCATGAGATAGCCGTGTCTAAGCCGTTGATTAAACCGCGTTTTGGTCTACTTTTGTTTATTTTCAAGTGGTCTAGTTTGTCCTGAGTATATTTAAGGTGTACACGGATAGAATCCTAAAAATTTTGATAATTTTTCTTCGTATAAATGTTAATAATTTTTTCAATACTTGTCAATTCTTTTTGTAGTACATCAGTGTCAATGTGATGAAAATAAGTGTAAGTTGAATTAATGAAAAATGAGTCCTGTATTTTTATGGCAGTGACTCCAGGTGTGTCAGTGAGGTCAGTTAGCCTGTACGCTACTGCTTGGTTGAGGATCAGTAGGAACACTAGCAGGCTCCAGGTGTGTCAGTGAGGTCAGTTAGCCTGTACGCTACTGCTTGGTTGAGGATCAGTAGGAATACTAGCAGGCTCCAGGTGTGTCAGTGAGGTCAGTTAGCCTGTACGCTACTGCTTGGTTGAGGATCAGTAGGAACACTAGCAGGCTCCAGGTGTGTCAGTGAGGTCAGTTAGCCTGTACGCTACTGCTTGGTTGAGGATCAGTAGGAATACTAGCAGGCTCCAGGTGTGTCAGTGAGGTCAGTTAGCCTGTACGCTACTGCTTGGTTGAGGATCAGTAGGAACACTAGCAGGCTCCAGGTGTGTCAGTGAGGTCAGTTAGCCTGTACGCTACTGCTTGGTTGAGGATCAGTAGGAACACTAGCAGGCTCCAGGTGTGTCAGTGAGGTCAGTTAGCCTGTACGCTACTGCTTGGTTGAGGATCAGTAGGAATACTAGCATTTTCACCTGAAACCGATGAAATTTTCATTGTTTTCCTAGGACGTTTCATCCTATTTGGGTGAAATTTAATGGACCGTTTAAGATTTCCTCGGTTATATGTTACTTTTTTGGTTTCTTTATCATATGTCGTTTTGAAATATTTAGGTTTGTGTTTTTTGTTGAATGTAGTTTTTAAGTAAGGTTCGTCAGGAATGTGAGGTTCTTGTTCTCTACCTTCATTTAGTTTATTTGTTCGGTCTTCTTTTTCCTTATCAGTTTTCCTTTTTACTAGTTTATGTATTGCTTGTAATTGGTTAAAATAATTTTTTATCTTTTCTTCAGTTATTAGAGTTTCTGTCATATCTTCTATGTAAGGGTTTTGTGTTATTCCGAAAGTAATTTCCATCGGTGTCAGTTTCAAATTGGAATTTATTGAATTATTAAATGCTATTAACGCCAGGGTCATGCATTTCTCCACATTGTAATCCTTATGTTCTAATTGTATCGAATTTAGTAATTCAATAAGTGTAGAGTGTGACCGTTCCAATAGTCCTTGAGAGTCAGAATGTCCTGGTGTTGTATAGTATGGTTCTATGCCATATAGCTTGAAAAAGTTTCGTAATCCAATATTGTCAAATTCTCGTCCGTTATCCATTTGAATAATTTTAGTTATGGGAAATAAAGCAAGATATTTACTTAATTGGTCTTGAATTTCAACGTGGTTCAAACAATTAAGAGGGTATGCTAACAGTTTTTTCGAAAATGAGTCAATAATTGTTATCATAATAAAATACATCAATTTGTATTTTTTCAAAAGGCCGATCAGGAGTTGGTGTTTGTTTATATACCACTTGAATAGGTTTCCTCTCATACTTAACTTTTTGACAAATAGAACATTTATTGATAAAGTCTGTAATATCTTTGAACATTCCAGGCCAGTAATATCTCCTACGAATATGTTCATAAGACTCACTAATACCTCTATGATAGGTTTTGCTTACATGATAATTAGAAACTACTTCAGCTTGTTCTGATTTAGGTATTATGTCTAAATTTAACTTAGAGTAACGTTTAATTTTAATTGTACTAAAACTACTACTTATAATATTTTTAAAATTCTCAAATATATTATTATACTCCTCTTGTAAAATACCATCTTTTTTACAATATACACCGTAAGTTGTATTCGGTTTTAAATACTGTATACAATATGTTTTCATTTTTTCTCTGTCAAATGAGTTTTTAAAAGAAAATGTGAGACGGGTTTTATTAAATATTTTTTTGAATTTGAGAATTCGAATTTCCTCGTTGCAGAACAATTTGATTCTGTTCAACATTTAAAATTTTACTTTCGTTACAAATAACAACCTGTTCATCGGAAATTTCCTGCGAATGTATTGTGACTAGACTTTCAGTATCCTGAATTTCATCATTATTTGGGGAGTAATTTTGTAGGAATTCATCGAGTACTTCTTGTGGATCTATCTCGTCTTCTATAGTAGTACAATACTGAACGCGAGATAAGGCGTCTGCTACAACATTCGTTTTTCCAGCGACATATTTAATATCAAATTTGAAATCGGATAAAATACATTTCCACCTTAATAATTTTGAATTGGGTTCCTTAAGACTGTGGAGCCATTGTAAAGGTTTGTGATCCGTTTGAATTAAAAAGTTTCTGGCATATAGATATGGACGGAAATGTTTGCAAGCCCATACAATTGATAATAACTCTTTTTCTATGGTAGACAAATTTTCTTCATGTTTATTTAGTGTTCGCGACGCGTAGCCTATTGGCAAATCTTTACCATCAAAAGTTTGTGACAAAACTGCTCCAAGTGCAAAATTTGAAGCATCTGTAGTTAAAATAAATTGTTTTGAATAATCGAGCAGTTGTAAAATAGGGTTATTTTGTAAAAGAATTTTTAATTGTTCGAAAGCTTGTTTATATTCTACATTTTGTATATTAATTTTTGAATTTTTCTTTAGTGCTAATGTTAGGGGTTTTGCTATTTTAGCATAATCTCCAATCATCTTAAGATAATAACCAGTAAGACCTAAAAATTGTTTAACTTCTTTTTGTGTTTTTGGAATCGGGAAGTACTTTATTGCGTCTACTTTTAAAGGATTTGGCTTAATGCCTTGATCTGAAATGATATGGCCTAAATATAATAATTCTCGTTTAAAAAATTCAGTCTTATCAATTTGTATTTTGAGATTATGAAATTTTAATTTTTCGAAAACCGCTTTTAGATGTTTTAAGTGTTCTTCTAAGTTATCTGAAAAAATTATGATGTCATCAATATAAACTAATACATTTGGCATGTTTGAAAAAATTATACTCATAGCCCTTTGAAATGTGGGAGGTCCGTTTTTCAAACCCATAGGGACCCTTGTATATTCCCAATGACCATTTTCTGTGCTAAATGCAGTTTTTGGAATTGATTCTGGATCCAATTCTATTTGATGAAATCCAGAAGCTAAATCTATCGTTGAAAAATAAGTTGCACGCCCAATTTTGCCGAAAAGATCCTCTATATTAGGCAGAGGGAATTTAACTTCTATAGTTTTTTCATTCAATTTCCTATAGTCGACTACTAGCCGAATTTTTCGTTTGCCTGAGGCGTCCAGTTTTTTGGGGACAACCCAGATAGGTGAGTTGTATGGTGAATTATATTGGTCTAATAATATTACTTTCAAGAAGTTTATCTATTTCTATGTCTACATCCTTCCGAAAAAATTCCGGATATCTATAATTTTTAGTATAAACTGGTAACTCATTAGTGGTTACTGTTTTATGTTTTAAAATATTAGTGCTACTTAATTTATCATGCTCACGTCTAATTATTTCGGGGAATTGTTTAATTAAGTTTATGATTTTTACTTTTTCCTCCTCATTCATATGGTCAGTCCGTATGAGATGGGGGAGTTCCTTAACGACATCCTTTGAATCCACGGGACAATTGGTCACAGGATTTGCTGGATAAATCGATTCTACTTCATCTACTTCCATAGGCTGGGGACTAATGGTCATCAGCTCTGTGGAAAAAGCTAAGCATTTTGCTTTGCCATCTACTATATCTACTAAACTTTCTTCTATAAAGGCTTTATTATTTATATTTAGTGGCTTAAAAAATCCTAAACCGCTGTTGGGAATTGACCTAACAGGGAAAGAAATCATATTTAAACAAGGTTTTAAAAAAATTTTGTCATTTTTATTTTCCATTGAAAATAACAATTTTTTAAACACATTATTAAATTCTAAAATGTTTTTATTAAAATTAACACTTGCTTTTATTTTACTCATGGACTCGTGTCCTAAAAGTATGTCATACCTAGGTGAAAATTTAAATACATACATTTTCATAAAAAAAGCTGTTAGGAAATATTTTATTGGTAGGACATAAAATATATTCCGACCCTTGTGTTTCGCCCACAGGTGTTTTTACAAAAAATTCTTCTCTGAATCTACGCCAATGAGGAGGTACTATTTCTGGATTGATATAATTTTTTAAAGAACCTGTGTCTATAAGCCATTTCCTGTTTTCCTGGTCCAAGGGAAGTGACTTATCCATAGCTTTTAGTTCAAATCTGGATCCGGTGGCTTTTGTGGGTGACTTCTGTCTAAAAAATGGTCCGTAAGTTTGTTTATTGTGTCTGTTAGTGTACTTAGTTGTTCTTGGATGTACTGTAATTTGTTGTCTGTTTCTGAAATATCTTGTTTATTTGACTCAACATATGTAATTTCATATGGGGAAATGAAATTTTGATTTGGCTTGGGTTGTATTGATTTCATAGAAACCATTTGGGAGCAGAGGGTTGTTGTGCAAATGGTTGAGTTTGTTGGGGAAATGGGTGAGTTTGTTGGGGAAATGGTTGAGTTTGTTGGAAAAATGGTTGAGTTTGTTGGAAAAAGGATTGAGTTTGTTGGGGAAATGGTTGAGTTTGTTGGAAAAATGGTTGAGTTTGTTGGAAAAAGGGTTGAGTTTGTTGGGGAAAGGGTTGTGCATTAAAAGGTCTTGGTTGAGAAGATTGAGCAAAATTTTGATTCTGTTGAAAATTTGGTCTAAATCTAGGGGGAGATATTTGATTTGAAAAATTGGGAATTTTGAAATTATGTTTGTGTTTATGTGTGTCTATCTTGTTCATGACTTCCATTGTGTTGTTTAATTTTAACTGAGTTAATATAATGCTGCAGTCGTTAATCAGTTTTGACCTAGCGTCGTTTAGGTCTTGAATTTGTAGTACCTGTAAGTGTGTTCCTAGGGTAGGGTGTACACCGTGTATAAACGGCTGAACCGAATTATATGAAACTTGGTATGTATATTACTCCTAACCCAACTTAGACTTTAGGCTATATTAATATTCTCAGAGACGTACAGGAGTGGGGGTTATAGAAGAAACCTGAAATTAAAGATAGCAATATTTCGTTTCCTAGTGGTTTTTCGGCAAATATGCACATAACAAAAGTTGTTTACTTTGCTATTTAGAGTAACTTTTGTTATATACACTTTCGTCGTATACCGAAGTATAATTGAGCGTCGAATACGCTAAAAATTATAGCGGAAGTGAACAATTTTATTTGGTACAAAAGACTAAACCGAACTAAATAAAACTCGGTATGTGTATTAGCCCTAACGCCTTCATTATAATAAGCCATACCAACATTTCTAGGGTCGGGCAGGAGTGGGAGTTATAAGTGAGGCCTGAAATTAAAAATAGCAATATTTCGTTTCCTATTGGTTTTCATGCAAACATGAACATGACCAAAGTTGTTAATTTTGTTATTTAGAGAATATTTTGTTATATACACTATCGTCGTGTACCGAAGTATAAAGGCGTCATACGCTAAAAATTATAGCGGGAGTCAACAATTTTCTTTGGCACAAAAGACTCAACCGAACTCAATAAAACTCGGTATGCGTATTTGTACTAACGCCTTTATTATAATAAGCTATACTAACATTTCTAGGGACGGGCAGGAGTGGGGGTTCTAAGGGAGCCCTAAAATTAAAAATAGCGGTATTTCGCTTTCTATTGGTTTTTCTGCATATATGCACATGACACAAGTTGTTTATTTTGTTATTTAAAATAACTTCTGTTATATTCATTTCTGTCGTATAACAAAGTATAAACGAGATAAACATTAAAAACTTAAGCGGAAACCAAAAATTTTCTTAGGCACTAACAATTGAACCGAACTTAACAAAACTCAGTATGTAAATTAGCATTAATTCTTCTATGAGTATAATCTATATTAAAATTGTTAGGTCCAAACGGGAGTGGGGTTATAAAGGGTGCCTGATATTAAAAATAGTGATATTCCGACTCCAATTGTATTTCAACGATTTTCTATAAAAATACAATCATTAGTCAGTCAACGATGATTTCCCGGGCATTGCCGGGTATATTAGCTAGATCGTATATACAAAATACGTACATTATAGATGATATTTAATTATAATAAATACTATCCATGATTATGATTTGAATTATTCACGATGTGTCAAACAGTAAAGAGGGAATAATTAGAGACTTTTTTTTACACAAGTCGCCCAAGGGAACCTTACGGGGAGAAGTGCGCCTAGACGGGAAGAGCAGTTCTACTCATAGAAGCATTGCCAAAAACAAAATAAAATCTTTCCGTCTTAAATGATTTCACGAGCGAAGCCGGGTACCTTGGCTAGTATATATATATATATATAACTAATAACCCAACTTAGACTTTAGGCGTGGAGTGGCCTGAAATTAAAAATAGCGATATTAGGTTTCCTAATGGTTTTTCGGCAAATATGCACATAACAAAAGTTGTTTATTTAGAGTAAATTTTGTTATATATACTTTCGTTGTATACCGAAGTATAAATGTGTTATACGCTAAAAAATATAGAGAAAGTCAACAGTTTTATTTGGCACAAAAGACTCAACTAAAATAAATTAAACTCGGTATGTGTATTAGCACTAGCTCCTTCCTTATAATAAGCCATTCCAACATTTCTAGGGACGGGCAGGAGTGGGGGTTGTATGAGAGGCCTGAAATTAAATATAGCGGTAGTTCTAGGTTTTTCTCCAAATATGCTTATGACAAATACAGTTTATTTTTTTATTTGAAGTAACTTTTATTATATTTACTTTTGTTTATAACAAAATATAAACGAGTTATACACTGAAAACTAAAGCGGGAGCCAACAATTTTGTTGGGCACTAACGATTGAACCGAACTTAACAAAACTCGGTATGTGTATTAGCATTAATTCTTCAGTTATTATAAGCTATATTAAAATGTTTAGGTTCGAACGTGAGTGGGGGTTCTAAGGGAGACTTGAAATAAAAATTCGCGGCATTTCATTGTCTATTTGTTTTTCGACAAACGTGCACGTAACAAAAGTTGTTAATTTTTTTATTTAGAGTAACTTTTGTTTTATACTTTTTATCGGGAACAATGTATGATGCAAGTAATTTGCGCCGAAATATTGATATGCTGAACAATTCTTTCCAATATGAACTATCAGGTACATCACCTTGAAAAATTAATTCCAATCTATGTTAATATTTTGTCCTTAATAATTCAAAAGCTTTCCATAATGCCCAGGAGACAGGAAATATGACAATATGGAGGACAGTGAAATCTTATATAAAAAATTAATTTTATTATTAAAAAATCCATAGCAATGACGGGAATAAACCCAAACAGGGTTCCCCCCCCCACCCAACTCTGCCCCCTGTACCTTTGGGTTTCCCCCATTCCAGAGGCCTCCATTTAATTAGAGATATAAAATTTTGAATAGATAAATTGGGCCAGGTAACTTAGCCTAACTCACCGAGCACGGCTAAGCATTAAAGTGCAACATTTGGGAGATTTGGTTTAAGTCCGAAAGGTCCTAGGGGAACCCGCAGCTGCGACTCCTTTGCCTCTGAAACTTAGCTAGTTACATTACACACACACACACACACATATATATATATATATATATATATAAAAGAAAACGATTACATTAATTAAGTAATAGAACCCTGGGAGGTAAAAGGTTTACACAAAGGCTTTGAAGAGATTAATTATCCAGGTGTATGTGTGGTAGGAAGACTGTTGAGTCGTGAGCAAACTTAAAATGAATCCCCATTTGAGGGGATGTATCTGGGCAGGGCTGCTGGGGGAGGGGGGTAGTTAAAATTGAATTACACCACTCCCTACTGTGGAGGGGGGGGGTCGTTCTGTCGCAAAGGCACGCCTTAATGACTTTTTGCCTTTTTAATAGCACTCCTCCGTTTAAAGAGAAGGTAATTAGACAAAACGGTAGCCCGCATCGAAATGAACGGTGTAACCTTTCTTCCTAACCTTGTCCTAAATCAGTGTAGCACCTTCCTCTTCGTTGAATTACAATTCAGGAACCGGGGATCAGTAGATCCGCCTTGAATTATGATTGTTTCTATGAAAATGTCAACAGTTCAAATGGAAAATAATCGGGTTTAATAGAATCAGATATCTTATCAAGACTGCATACCCATAGAAAGAAGACCTTGACGACACACTTGTATGTCACATACATACTTACGGTATGTGTCTTTACTACAGTGACTAACCAAAAGAATACAATCACTTGCTTTGGGGTGAAGTAAACATACATGAAATATATTTGTTGAAAATCAAATTAGATTGGTTATATAAAATTGTTGACTCTTAATAATGAAGATATTTCTAATTTTCTCCACCCCACCCCTCTTCTCCCCAGGTTGCAAGCATGGGAAAACCATTATGTAGTTCAGAACATTAAATCTTAAGCGATGCCACAACAAACATAATTATATATATCTATAAATATCTATCTATCTGTCTGTCTATCTATCTATCTATATATATATAAAATTGTAACCTCTGTCTTTACATTGATTTTTTTCGCGAAATTTCACGATAAGTTTTCGTTTCACATGTCATAGACACCATAACTGCATTTTGTTTCTTTCGTGTATGTTTGTTTGTTTGTTACCTTTTCATGCATAAACGGCTGAACCGAATTTTATGAAACTTGGTATGTGTATTACTACTAACCCAACTTAGACTTTAGGCTATATTAATTTTCTCTGAGACGAACAGGAGTGGGGGTTATAAGGAAGGCCTGAAATTAAAAATAGCGATATTTCGTTTCCTATTGATTTTTTGGCAAATATGCACATTAAAAGTGGTTTATTTTGTTATTTAGATTAACTTTTGTTCTATACATTTTTTTCGTATACCGAATTATAAACGAGATCAATTCTATTTGGTACAAAAGACTCAACCGAGCTAAATAAAACTCGGTATGTTTATTAGTTTTGACGCCTTAATTATCATAAGCCATACCAACATTTCTAGGGACGAGCAGGAGTGGGGGTTGTAAGGAAGGCCCGAAATTAAAAGTAGTGATATATCGTTTCCTATTGGTTTTTCGACAAACATGCACATGACCGAAATTCTTTACTTTGTTATTTTCAGTAACTTTTGTTATATACACTTTTGTCCTATAACAAAGTATAAACGAGATATACATTATAAACTAAAGCGGAAGCCAACAATTTTGTTGGTCACTAACGATTGAACTGAACTTAACAAAACTCGGTATGTGAATTACCATTAATTCTCCCATGATTATAAACTATATTAAAATTTTTAGGTTCGAACGGGAGTGGGCCTGAAGTAAAAATTCACGATAATTCATTTTCTATTTGTTTTTCGGCAAACGTGCACATAACAAAAGTTGTTTATTTTGTTATTTAGAGCAACTTTTGTTCATTCACTTATGTCGTAAAATGAAGTAAATTAGGGATATAAACTAAATCTATGGCGGGAGTCGACTATTTTATTAGTACTTATTTAAGTGTTTTTAATATAGGCTGTCAAAAATTACGGGAAGTGATTTCCACTAAGATCTACTGTTATGAATATAACCTTACGTGCTAAACTATGCTTAAACTATATGTGCTCGGATTGGGTTTTGAACAGAAATATGTTCATTATAGATGATATTTAATTGTAATAAATGCTATTCATGATTATGGTTTGAATTATTCAAAATCGGTGAGTCAAAAAGTGGAGAGGGATAGATTAGGAACACATTTTTATTTATTCTTCATAACTAAAATTTCTATTCTATTAATCCACAAAATTTGCCTTTTGGATTGGCTATTTCGGAAAAACATTACGTCGTGGAGTGAAGTGTATTTGTACACATAGAAGTCTTGATTGAAAATACCATCATTAACAGTCAATAATGATTTCCCGGGCATCGCCTGGTACCTTAGCTAGTATATATAGTAAATGTTCATTATATTAGCTTGTTAATGTGAAATGAGTAAAGAGGTGGGGTTCAGAGAAGGTTCAATACTAAAAAATGCAAATATCTTGTGAAGACAGAGAAACCATGTATAGAACAACATCATTTAAAGGAAATTGTTTTAGCAATGGAGCTGATTTTCCTTATAAGAAACCTGCTAAAAGTGACTTTATAGGCGAACAGAAAGTTCTTCTTCACTGCGAAATAGCACTAGTATGTGTGTACAATACTAAAACCTAACACAGCCTTTGGCATCTACTGTGAACCCACTTCAGAGGTAGTTCGAACAGAATTTGAAAAAAAATATTTATTAAAATATCTCGAATTATTCAGGACAAATTTCCAACAGTCAAAATATAACGCTACAAAAAGAAATGTCTTGACGTACTAATTGAAAATGAACAAAACGAACACATCGGCTCATATCATGATGGGAAAACATGCCAAGACTTACATGGACTAGAAACTTACATGAAATTTAAACGAGCCCTCTATTTTCCCAGAATGAAAGGCAAAATAATGACTTATGTGAACCAATGTGTGGTTCGTAGAAAAACGAAGTATGATCGTAAACCTGTAAAAACAAAGTTTGGTATAACACCAACACCTGCTAAACCTTTCCATGAAATTATGGTCGACACATAACACTATGACCAAAAATACTTCGTCACATTAATCGACATGTTTTCAATAAGACTTTTTTCACGCTTGACGCCTACACTTAATGCAAACGAAGTAGTGGGCATAATTGCAGAATATTAAGAACTCTTCCCAGCGCCAGTCCTTATTAAAATGGACAACGGCAGGGAATTTAAAAATGGCCAAATCGAAAACATTTTAATCACAAGGACATTATGTTGATGATCTGATCGTCTACTCAATCTCAGCTCACTGGTAATAGAACGAATAAAATACACCATAAATAATTTAGAAAAGTGGAGAGAGGAAAGCTGTCTATGGTTTTCCACCACAAAACCAAAACTGCCTCTTCACTAAAAAACGATTAAAACCACCACCTTTATATCTGTACCAAAATAAAATACCTTCAACAGACGCAATAAAATTCTTAGGAGTAATCTTCGATAGAAAGATGAGCTGGGTACCTCATATTAAAATCCTATCCCAAAAAAGAAAAAAATCGCTTAATATACTGCGAGTTATTAGAAACACAAAATAGGGAGCAGATCGAAAAACTATGATGCTAGTTTATCGCTCGTATACGAGGTCTATTTTAGATTATGGAAGCAAATTTTACTCGGGAGCCAAACCATCTATCTTAAAAATCCTTGAGGTCATCCAAAACACAGGCTTAAGATTAGCAACAGGTGCCTTTCGAACAACTCCAAGCATAAGCTTGTGTGCAGAAACTGGAAAACTTCCATTAAATCATCGATATTCATATAATATCATGAAATACAGCATAACAACACTTTCCAGACAATCAGGCCCTTACATTGAGTACATCACACAAAATCCAATCATACTGATTATATTGAAAACCCCAATTCGCATAAACCAAATCACTTCAGACCGTTTCAAACGCTACTTACTTACAACATTACTTTACCGAACATGTATCCCATATAGCAAAAAACAGCACCCTGGCAAATACATATACCAAAAACTAACTTCTCCCTTACAAAATTCAAGAAATCAAACCCACTCTCTTTTTTACACTATAAACACGAGTACCAACATACTTAGAGAAAACAGGACAGGACTTTTCATATATACAGATGGCTCTAAATATGCAGGAAAATGTGGCTCAGCCGCCATAGTGGGGAACCAAGTACTAACGTGTATACTACCGGGCATATCAAGCAACTTCACTGCTGAATTACAAGGCTTACTTCATGGACTGCAACACCTTACTAACGTACAACAAGACAACATTCATGTTTTTACTGACTCCTACAGTTCTATACAATCAATACTTGGCCTTTACTCAACTCACCCACTCACGAAAGAACTTCAGGAACTACTAACTAACTTGCAAACACAGATGGACAAAGTAATAACTATCCATTGGATACCAGGACATTCAGACATCACGGAAAATATTTTGGTTGACAAACATGCAAAATTAGCAACTCAACTAGACATATTACACACTGATCACATTACAGGACACGATGACCTCATGACTAGGACTGAACCAGCTTTATGTACACTGTGCAATACACAGCAACACACGGACACCTCATGACTAGGACTGAACCAGCTTTATGTACACTGTGCAATACACAGCAACACACGGACACCTCATGACTAGGACTGAACCAGCTTTATGTACACTGTGCAATACACAGCAACACACGGACACCTCATGACTAGGACTGAACCAGCTTTATGTACGCTGTGCAATACACAGCAACACACGGACACCTCATGACTAGGACTGAACCAGCTTTATGTACACTGTGCAATACACAGCAACACACGGACACCTCATGACTAGGACTGAACCAGCTTTATGTACACTGTGCAATACACAGCAACACACGGACACCTCATGACTAGGACTGAACCAGCTTTATGTACACTGTGCAATACACAGCAACACACGGACACCTCATGACTAGGACTGAACCAGCTTTATGTACACTGTGCAATACACAGCAACACAAGGACACCTCAGGCCTAGGACTGAACTATTTCTCTCAAGGGTTCTCCTAGTTCTTCCATAATTTTAAACCCTGAATACTTACATGACTCCTAAAAGACTCCTGCATCACACAAAAAATAAATTATAAGTTCATTCAAATATACACGAACCAACTGCCTCAAGAAGTAAACGAGGACTGATAAATGGACTAGGTTCTGCTATAAGCTGGCTAACAGGAAACATGGACGCTACAGACAAAGAAAAATATAATATATAAGGAATAGAACGTAATGAATTCATACTTGAATATAGCATCGAACGCCAAGCTCAATCAAATAAAGGCCTAATTGCAAATTTTCGAAAAGATATTAACTCTGTAAATGTAAATAATAACAAGATAAAATTAATGGTCAATTCAATCGATAATGATGAACTCCGAATTCATATAAATGAATTATATTTGGCATTAAACTATTTATACATCAGAGTAATGGAAATTGAAAGGACTTTAATCACTGTAGCATCTTCTTCATCGTTTAATTATACTCGAGGTAGAACAGATCAGTTGGTCCCCAGCAGTTATTACAATACGAGCTATTATAAATAACTTGGAGACAACTGATTTAAAAATAAATAGATTATTATTGTAGTTAATTTATTTCTGCTTGCTATTTATATCCAGGGACTTGAATTTCATAAGAAGGGAGGGATCCAGAACATATTTGCATGCATCTCATATAATAAATGTCTCTTGAATAAAATATTTGACATTTAAACTTCAAATGACGTGTTTTATTACATAACCGAGTATTGTTTATGTAACATGAGTAGAACTGGGGGTTTGCTGAAGGCTGAAAACTGAAAAATGCAAATATCTCAGTTAATATTCAAGATAGAGAAAAAATGTATAGAACAATATTTATAGTAAATTGTATGTGCAATAAGATAGGTTCTATCCAATTTTTTAATCTGACGTACGGTAACGGAGATATTAAGAATTTTCGAAAATCCCCCGTCTAACACCCGGTCCCTCTCACTGCTTCAATTTCAGCCATTAACGAACTTGATCTGTCTTTTTGCATGAAACGTTTAAATATCGAGTTTGATAATGATTAGTAACGCAAACAAAAATTGCGACCGCTTGAGCGTTAACAGGTATATATATATATATATATATATATATATATATATATACCTATATATATTGAACTGACCTCATTTTGGTCATCTCCTGGGTAGGATCGATGGACATTTGAAGACATTTTTCGTAAATAGCGTCATGAGTACGACCTTAAGGGAAATCTGCTAAAATGTCAAGAGAAAAGTTATCGGAAGCTATTCCATGGTTTCCAAAGAGAAAAAAATAGCTGACGAAAAACGTGGGAGAGCAAAAAGGAGAAGAATAACGAATAATCTATCAAGAGGCAAAACGAGATAAATTGCGAGGTGGAAGAGGAGGGTGGTTGAGAATCTATTTATGGAAAACCGCAAAGAAAGGGAAAATTAAGATAATGGGGGGAATAAAGGAGGAATGTGGAGGTTTAAAGGCGTTCAACGAATGAAATTGATAAATGGAACAATGAGGAATGCTCGCTTGGAGGAGAGTCGATGAAGAAATTGACCAAGGTCTGGTCAATGTGCGCCGTTCGGCCTGATGGTCGCTCTGCACAACAACACACAATTTTAATATTTATATTTATGCGGTGGCACCCCTAAACTTCTATTATTGGGCCTAGATTTTTCTTACAAAAATTTTAACTGCATAAGTATTCAGTACTCTACCATGATTTTGCAAAGTAACAAACGTAATATCTGGAAGAAAATATTTAATTTACAACTAATACGTATACAGTTAAATTTAAAAAGAAAAACATAGTAAATAAGCGTTATAGGAACATAATATGTATCATTTTGGCTATAAAGAAATTAACTAAAATATAGTAAAAGTCACTCATTATTTTGAAAACAGTCTGAGCATACAAAAAGTGAGTGTTCAAGACACACAAAACCAGAATGAGAACGCATTAGTTTTTTTTTGTTTTTTGGGGAATATACGATAAAATGCTGCGGTCCTGCAAGGAACTGAAATTACAAGATGTACACACTAGGTAAGTTGGCTGAGTACTGAATGGTGGGGAGGTTCTTACCCCTCTCACCCCAAGTTGTGGGATTCACAGGATTTCGGGACCCACCTCTGTGAATCCCAGAGCTACAGCTGACGTTCAACTATCTGTGGGTCCCAGAGACCCGGTGCCACCTTACCAAATCCTTGAAAAAAGAAACATTTAAGAAAGGTGACACCTTGTCTGAGAGACTCAAGGGCTTATTCTTGAACCAATAACTCCCCTATCAATGAGGATCAGCTCCAAGGAACATTAGGAGCTTCTTGGAGACGATGGCTAATGCCTAGAGTAACTCGCACTGGATAATATAAAATGTACTTTCAGTGTATCTCTTAGAAAATGACTCCACCTTAATTATAGGTGACCCTCAATATGATCCAAACCTTGATGGAGCTGAGTGAGAGGTTATGAGACCCTCAATATGATCCAAGCCTTGATGGAGCTGAGTGAGAGGTTATGAGACCCTCAATATGATCCAAGCCTTGATGGAGCTGAGTGAGAGGTTATGAGACCCTCAATATGATCCAAGCCTTGTTGGAGCTGAGTGAGAGGTTATGAGACCCTCAATACTGTGCTTGCCTTGTTGGAGCTGAGTGAGAGGTTATGAGACCCTCAATAAGATCCAAGCCTTGATGGAGCTGAGTGAGAGGTTATGAGACCCTCAATACTGTGCTTGCCTTGTGCAACTTGATGAGTTGACCCTCAATACTGTGCTTGCCTTGATGGAGCTGAGTGAGAGGTTATGACTGAGGAGCTGAGTTTATGAGACCCTCAAGATGATCCAAGCCTTGATGGAGCTCCGTGAGAGGTTATGAGACCCTCAATATGATCCAAGCCTTGTTGGAGCTGAGTGAGAGGTTATGAGACCCTCAATATGATCCAAGCCTTGATGGAGCTGAGTGAGAGGTTATGAGACCCTCAATACTGTGCTTGCCTTGTTGGAGCTGAGTGAGAGGTTATGAAACCCTCAATACTGTGCTTGCCTAGTAGGAGCTGAGTTAGAGGTTATGAGACCCTCAATACTGATCCTTGCCTTGATGGAGCTGAGTGAGAGGTTATGAGACCCTCAATATGATCCAAGCCTTGATGGAGCTGAGTGAGAGGTTATGAGACCCTCAATACTGATGCTTGCCTTGATGGAGCTGAGTGAGAGGTTATGAGACCCTCAATATGATCCAAGCCTTGATGGAGCTGAGTGAGAGGTTATGAGACCCTCAATACTGTGCTTGCCTTGTTGGAGCTGAGTGAGAGGTTATGAGACCCTCAATACTGTGCTTGCCTTGATGGAGCTGAGTGAGAGGTTATGAGACCCTCAATACTGTGCTTGCCTTGTTGGAGCTGAGTGAGAGGTTATGAGACCCTCAATATGATCCAAGCCTTGATGGAGCTGAGTGAGAGGTTATGAGACCCTCAATATGATCCAAGCCTTGATGGAGCTGAGTGAGAGGTTATGAGACCCTCAATATGATCCAAGCCTTGTTGGAGCTGAGTGAGAGGTTATGAGACCCTCAATACTGTGCTTGCCTTGTTGGAGCTGAGTGAGAGGTTATGAGACCCTCAATATGATCCAAGCCTTGTTGGAGCTGAGTGAGAGGTTATGAGACCCTCAATATGATCCAAGCCTTGATGGAGCTGAGTGAGAGGTTATGAGACCCTCAATACTGTGCTTGTCTTGTTGGAGCTGAGTGAGAGGTTATGAGACCCTCAATATGATCCAAGCCTTGATGGAGCTGAGTGAGAGGTTATGAGACCCTCAATATGATCCAAGCCTTGATGGAGCTGAGTGAGAGGTTATGAGACCCTCAATATGATCCAAGCCTTGTTGGAGCAGAGTGAGAGGTTATGAGACCCTCAATACTGTGCTTGCCTTGTTGGAGCTGAGTGAGAGGTTATGAGACCCTCAATATGATCCAAGCCTTGATGGAGCTGAGTGAGAGGTTATGAGACCCTCAATACTGTGCTTGCCTTGTTGGATCTGAGTGAGAGGTTATGAGACCCTCAATAAGATCCAAGCCTTGATGGAGCTGAGTGAGAGGTTATGAGACCCTCAATACTGTGCTTGCCTTGTTGGAGCTGAGTGAGAGGTTATGAGACCCTCAAGCTTTGCTCCTCCATTTGTATTGATGATATATTTGCTTCAACGCGTATTGTTTCGTAGCTTCTCTCTACATGGACATGTATGCTTATAGGGTCGTATTCCTAACATCATTTTCGTAATACATTATAATAAATCATATATATATATATATATATATATATATATATATAGAAATAGAGAGATAGATTTATATATATACGTATATATATATATATATATATATATATATATATATATATATATAATATTGTCTTGCAGTTACATTCAAATTGAGTATTGCGAGATCTGCGAAGTATGTCCTTAATACAATTAATACAAAAAATAATTTAAAGATTCGTACTTGCCGACAGTTTTGAGGCGAAATGTCGGTACATTGCTACATGGAGATCTCAGCTTCGAGCCAAGTCTTAATTGTACAACAATATAAGCCATTCTGAGATCCTTAGTTGAGGAGAGGGAGCTATTGTGGCCATATTTATTAAGGTAAACGTAAGTAGACTAACAAAGTTGGAAAAAATAATTACGTTTACGGGTATAGTTTGGATAGGTGAATCGTGAAGCGTGGTAACTTAGTGGTGAGAGGTTTCCTGGCGGTCAAACTTGTTGCTTTTAGCTAATTTCTCACCTTCGGCCTATATTATGATACCTTATTCAATACTCTCATATTCATCCAACTCATAATACATCCCCTAACTCATAATACATCCCCTAACTCATAATACATCCCCTAACTCATAATACATCCCCAAACTCATAATACATCCCCAAACTCATAATACATCCCCTAACTCATAATACATCCCCAAACTCATAATACATCCCCAAACTCATAATACATCCCCTAACTCATAATACATCCCCAAACTCATAATACATCCCCAAACTCATAATACATCCCCAAACTCATAATACATCCCCAAACTCATAATACATCCCCAAACTCATAATACATCCCCAAACTCATAATACATCCCCAAACTCATAATACATCCCCAAACTCATAATACATCCCCAAACTCATAATACATCCCCAAACTCATAATACATCCCCAAACTCATAATACATCCCCAAACTCATAATACATCCCCAAACACAAAAAACATCCCCAAACTCATAATACATCCCCAAACTCATAATACATCCCCAAACTCATAATACATCCCCAAACTCATAATACATCCCCAAACTCATAATACATCCCCAAACTCATAATACATCCCCAAACTCATAATACATCCCCAAACTCATAATACATCCCCAAACTCATAATACATCCCCAAACTCATAATACATCCCCAAACTCATAATACATCCCCAAACTCATAATACATCCCCAAACTCATAATACATCCCCAAACTCATAATACATCCCCAAACTCATAATACATCCCCAAACTCATAATACATCCCCAAACTCATAATACATCCCCTAACTCATAATACATCCCCAAACTCATAATACATCCCCAAACTCATAATACATCCCCAAACTCATAATACATCCCCAAACTCATAATACATCCCCAAACTCATAATACATCCCCAAACTCATAATACATCCCCAAACTCATAATACATCCCCAAACTCATAATACATCCCCAAACTCATAATACATCCCCAAACTCATAATACATCCCCAAACTCATAATACATCCCCAAACTCATAATACATCCCCAAACTCATAATACATCCCCAAACTCATAATACATCCCCAAACTCATAATACATCCTTAAACTCATAATACATCCCCTAACTCATAATACATTCCCAAACTCATAATACATTCCCAAACTCATAATATATTCACAAAAGTCATAATATATTCATCAAAATCATAATAATTTCATTAAACGCATAATACATTAACTCATAATATACTCATCAAACTCATAATATATATATATGAAACTCATAATATTCATAAAATCTCATATTTATCCACATGTAGTAAAGACTTGAAATTCAAGCTGGGCGTGAGCTTATTCGTTAAAATCGCGTCATGAGTACGACCTCAATAGCTGAGTTCCCTTATGGGGAATCTTCTATAGACAGTTTCAAATGAAAATTCCATAACCATGAATGGCTGTCATACAAATACAAGTTTCACAAGAAGTTTTAATCACAGAAAAATGAGTAGAACAATATTTGTGAGACATAAGTTAATGCAGACTTAATGACCTATTTTATATTACTTTGTATTTCTTCGCCAATGAAATTTATATTTCATAAAGAAGCGTTTCTTCAAATTTCCAACAGACTTACTTAGGATTAGTCAAAAATGAGCTCAGTTTAAAAACAAAATACATATACATTTGTCTTTTACCACTGCCTCATTTAGCGGCCGCACCTTTTGATGTCCTTTACCAAACTCGATATTTAAGCATTTCGTGTAAAACTAAAAATCAAATTCTTTAACGGGTGATTTCCGACCACCAGGTTGAGGGGTGTGGATCGAAAAATACATGTATCTCAATTATTATGATAACGATGGAAAAGGTTTATAGAACCAATATTAGAAGGAAATACTTTTTTCTAAAAGTCTTCAATTGTAAATTTTATTCACAATGTCGAAGATTACCAAGATATTTACATATCTTAGTTCTCATCCTTCAGCAACCTCACTCATCTCATATTAACAATAACTTCGTAAATCATGAAAGGTCTTATTCGAAGGTTAATTATCAAATGCGGTTTTCGACAAACTTTTAATAAGTGAGTTACATGCAAATGGTGTGTGTGACGCCATCGATTATTATAGTGTTGCGATAACTAAGTACATGAAACTTTAAACAGAGTTAATCATATATTTAAGATGTACGAGGTAGATGAAAGGAGCCGACGGATGGAAGAACTATTGGGGCCTAGCCCATTAATTTGAATTTAAATTCAATTTTGGCCACTAATATGGAAAAAATGGTAGATAATAACCAGAAACTCTTACAGCCTCTAGTTGAAGTGAGACAATAATTTCAGGAGCCTTCTATAGCTAGTTACGAGAAACTAGAAGAAGCTTCTAGAAGCAACAGCGAGAAAATCATAGCTGATGTCAGACAAGAAATTGAGGAAGCTTCTAGATCAACAAACTGAAAACTCTACGAAATATCAGACATATTGGGCAAACGAGTGGAAGCAAGGGAGTAGAGAGTCAGCGAGTTTGATGAAAAACTGAATAATGTAAGAGAAAATGCCCAACCTAGGAAGGTAGGTGGACGAAGAAATACGTGAGCTACAAGTTCGAGTGGGACCAAGCAAGATAAAGAACCCAACTTTTTATGGTAGCATACCATTTAATGTTTTCAACTTCCAATTAGAGACAGTGGCCAGTAAAAATGGATAGAATAATGAAGAAAATGAGATACAATAAATTCTGGCACTAAAGGGAACAGCAGCAGAAATCCTGGAGAGTTTACCGTCCGCTTGCAGAAATAATTATGAGGACATTATGGTGGCATTACAGCCCAAGCACGGCGGTGAACATAAGCGAAAACTGTACTGGATGGAATTACGGGGTAGAGTGCAGAAACCAAATGAGATTTTTGCCATGGAAATTAAACGTCTGGTCCAGCTGACTTATCCAGGTGAAAATCATCCGTAGTTTAAGATTGAAGCATTTGTGAATGGTATGCGAGATCCAGATGTTAAATTTGCGGTTTATGATATGCATAAATCGTCCTTTGCTGAAATCAGCTCTTATGCGCTGGCCAGTCATATCTAAGCCACAAGTCTACAAGGTGCAACGTCTTGAGGCTATACACAAAATGGTGGTGACAAAATAAGTGACATAAAAGAAGTGGTCAAGCGAATACCGGAGGAGAAAATGAATAGATCATACGCCAAATGCGGTAAAGCCACGGAGGGACAACAAACGGGTGAATATCGCCCAAATCTCAGGATTCAATGTTAAACTAGAACGAGCTGGCACTGAGGGGCAAGAACTAGCTCCTAAGACCGATGGGTCCACCATCTCTAATTCTATTATACGACAGGAGAATAGCAACCTTACTGCTCGTGGGCTCATCAACGAGAGGAAGCAGGTCCTCACCATGGACACGGGAGCGACACACTCCATCATTCGGCCCGACTTGATAAAAGGAGCAGTGGAACCGTTGGAGAACGTACGACTACGCACTGCTACAGGGGATTCAGCCACTGTCTACAGAACAGCGAGGGTTAGGCTGACTATCGCCAATACTGAACACGTATATGTTGTCGCCGACATAGTGGATGAAGTGATCATTGGTGCCGACTTCATGATAGCCCACGGTATTGACCTGCAAATCTGCATGATCTGGCGCAACGCAGAGATACCTTTGGATGTTGGTCATGAGAGTAAGACCACAGAAAGGAAGCTACTTACTGACGGACGCCAGAAATTGCTACCTCGGGCAGAAAACTTTTCTATTTATCATAGAAAAGGGAGAAACCCCAATGACGCTGATGCCCTCTCAAGGCGGCCATGCAACGTAGAGTACAAGGATTGTACAAAAGCCGAGGAAGAGGAGTGCGTCATTGATGTACGACTTAGCCATGTTAGCTCAGGAGGAGACAGGTCGACGGCGCAGAAGGGTGACACTATTCTGGCTAAGGAGGACAATAGAAGACCGGCCCCCGACCAGTAACAAGATGAAAGCCACGTATGAGCGAGCTTCAAATTTACGGAAGGACAAATGGTTCTACTATTTAACTCACAAGGCAAGAAAGAATTATCCTATATTGCAAACACACTGGGAGGGACCTTAAAAGGTGATCAATAGTTTGAACGACGTGGTCTACATGATTCAGAGATACCACAATCCGAGGTCTAAAATGAAAGTGGTACACCTAGAGCGACTAGCCAAGTATGGCAATGGCGATGTTGAGCCTATTCGGAACGAATGGGCTTGAGATGGGAGGCAGTGTTGCGAAAACTACGAAGATGAAAAATTAAACAGAGTTAATCTCATATATATAAGAAGTACGAAGTAGATGAAGATAGCCAAGGATTCTTGCAAGTGACTCAAGGAACATCACATGTCAAAGCTACATTTCAATTGATATTTACAAAAGGTTCTTGCTGAGAGAGAAATACAGTATAGAGGGCGAGATGAGATAATGAGTGTCATCTGAGCACATCTGGACTTGCGTAGTTTACGCAGCCCCTTCATGAGGGACTTTCTCTGTTTGAGTAGTTTATCTATAGGGCAATACGAATACAATGTAATTAAATAAGTTAGTCGGACTCCGGCTGACCGTTGCCGCAAGTTAGAAACAATAGACGTTTGGAAGGAGGAAGTTGGTATAATCTAAAGGAAGTGGATCAAAGAGCTATCGGAGCGATTAGTAACCGTCTTCCGGAAGTTGTAGCTATTCTCGGCTGAACTAAGTCTTGAACTAGTCTAAATCCCACTCTGAGTCAAACTCTTCCATTCATCCTCCTTCCTATTGGAATAATTGACAAAATGGAGTGCTCTTCCTGTTCGGTTCAGACACTTCCACTTCCCTTTTGATCAATTCAGACGGTCTTATAATTCACCGAGTACAATCACTCCATTATAAATTCGAGAGAGAGAGGGGCTGGAGAGGGGAGAGAGAGGGTAAGAAAGAGAGGCAGACGGACAGAGAGAGTGACACACAGACTGACAGGTGTGGAGTGGATGTTCGAGAGATAGAATGAGTTGTATTGGTTGTTGAGAAAGGGAAATAAATTGATATCGGGAATAAATTTTAGAAGGAATGAGAGAGGCAGAGAAAGAGAAGATGAGTGGCGCAGTGAATGATGATATCACGTGATAAAGGGAATACGTTTGATATACAATGACCTGAGAAGGAAGGAGAGAGACATCAGAGCTGGGTTAACTACAAATATACCGATAGAAGTGTCGGAGAGTCAAATTGAGGAACGGAGTAAGAAGGAGATAGAGTGACAAGAAAAGATATTGACTAAGTAACAGTGAGAGAAAAACTCATAAACAGGAAGAGAGAGTGACATGACAGATAGTATTTTTCAGCCTATTGGTATATTGCATGAGGCCTCGTATATCGAGAAGGAACAGACAGAATACTGAATAGTGCCCACCTCCTGTTTTCTTTTCAATATTTAAGCCTGGGTTTTAGAGTTTACTCTGTCGCATCCATTTCCTTTACAAGACCCACTGTGGCACATGTAATGATCCATCAAAATGACATTGGCTTACACCTGTCCGGGCAAGTTTATTCCGTCAATTGCAATGACTTTAACAAAATACATTTAAGCAATTCATCGACATGTCAGACAGTGATTGTATCAATCATGATTTGCTACTGGTGTATCTGTGATGATTCACTACTCCAGGTCAAACATTTTATTTACACTCGTGAGAAACCAATTCTATCGATCATCTGTTTCACACCAAGCCCGACAGTACATGGTATCAGTGAACTTTTGGTAATTGGCACGTTGTACGAAGAATATATTAAAAAATTGGACATAAATGCTGGATTGGCGAGTTCGATTATCGTCAAATAGGAATTTATTTAGTGATGAACACTTTAAGTAAAATCCTTAGTCCCACCATGGCTAAAAAAGGGTGGTAACCTGTGGATACCTCCTCCAATTAGACATTATACCAGAAAATAGACATTAATAAATAATAATAATAATAATGATGTATAAGTGGATATTGTGCAGTACGATCTTGTTGTAAGAAGTAGTGCTTTTCTTTGGGTTCGGGCCAGAATATTTTATTCATTTCTAGTAAGGTTGTTCTCCCAACAATGGGCACCGTATGAGGCTATGGGAAGGTATAATCCCTTAGATAATGTATTTCTGAATTTATAATTTAGGCCCCAAGTTTTTCCTGACAGACTATTCAATCGTACATATTTCATATTCACTTTGCTCTGGAGCTGTTTTATATGTTGGATGCAAGTAAGATGTTCACCAACTGTCACTTGGCAGGCTTAATTGTGACTCCACCGATACTGATTTTTGGAGGAGAATTCTTATTTAGTTTTCCTTTTAAGAATAAGCACCGTGATTTGTATGCATTGAGATGACTCAGCATCTCAACCAACCTTTCTGTGATCGCAGGGTTTCTCGCCCATCGATCTAACTCTAGTAAGCACAGATCTTGCAGGGGTAGTTAAAAACTAGCAGTGATAGCTGTGTCTTAAGGATCGTAATTGCTGTCAACGGAGTAGAAGATCAGCACCTGAGAAGTAGGTGGAATACATGCAAGGTAGGAAGGTAGAACACAAATGATCTGGAATATGCTGGATGGTAGAGGAACAAATGTATAAGGATCAATCTACTGGTTTTTAATATTATGCAGAGTGCACTTTCGGAGTCAACGCTCCATCCTCAGTGCCTGCTGAACACAAATGATCATCCAGAAACTCAAAACGCAGTTCCTTGGGACAAGCTTGACGTTGAAATGGCCATCGGTTCAATTAAAACCGGGAAAGCTGCAGGTCCATACATGATTGAAGGTTTAGTAATCAAAAAATGCAAACAGAGCTTGCTCGATCCGCTACATGCCATATTCAATCGATGTTTGGAAGAAGGTGTCTTCCCTACTCCTTGGAAAGAAGCTGAAGTGATAGCCATTTTAAAGCCTGGCAAATATGAAGTGATCGATGCAAATTGCTACCGGCCAATCTGCCTTCTCCCCATATTCGGTAAACTATTAGAAAAACTTATTATAAGTTGACTCATAGATATTTTCAGGGTGTCCCAATCCAGATTCCAGTTCGGTTGTACTAAAGGAAGATCTACTACGGATGTTATATAAACCATGTTTGATTTCACCCATACATCAAACTCTAATTTTGTTTTTTGATTCTACGACGTATCTGGAGAATTTAACAACTTATGGTGGCCTTCCTTACTCCACGAGCTGTAGAAAATTATGTGCCCTAAAAACATTAACGATCTCCTTAAAAATTATTTTTATGACAGGAAAGTATTCATCAAAATAATAAAACTTGTAGAGTAGAGTGGGACACAAGGATCTTTTTTCGGCACTGACGACTGGAAAATAATAATGAATCCTGTTTTATCGTTACTAGTGGACGCAGGACTAACACCACTTGCTTCTATTGATGACTTAGGTGTCATATTTGAGGCAGAGTCCAGGCGCGAGATAGAAATCAAAGCTTCACTCGCTACTAATATCATCCTGGAGTGGTGTGAAAATAATAAGCTGAGTCTCAATGCAAACAAATCACACTTATTCTTAAAAGGAAAAATAAATAAGATTTCCCCTCCAAAAATCAGTATCGGTGGAGTCACAATTAAGCCTGCCAAGGAAGTTAAATATTTAGGAGTGATAAGAAGTATTTTGGAATCCCGCTCAACAGAGCAGCAGCATTCCAATTGCGGGCCTAAAATCTTAACCGTATAGTTTGCTATAATCACTTATTTTATTAATGCACAAACTGCAAATAACTGTGTTCACCTCTCCCTTTCTTCATTCCCATTCAACATTCTTATATTTAAATTATTTACTTATGAGAAATAAACAAAATCAATCATGAAATTTTTCCAAATATTATTGTATTCCATCAATGAACATTTGATCTCATTATTCAGTTCAGTTAAGCCTCAGGTACGCTTAGCTATAACCAATATTCTTTTATTTCTTTTTTCCGTGTTTGTGTTATTAGTAGTTTTAGAAAACCCTTTTTAGGTTCCTGAATATTCAAAGAAAATGAATTTCCCAATCCCTTATTCAATGTTCATAACTATGCCAATTATATTATTCATAGATTGCATTCTTATAAGCACTCCTCATTGTTTGGAAAATATTTAGTCTGAAAAATAAGCATGACTGTTATTCGTTGTAAGGCTGAACTATACCAAATCATTTTATACTTCCTACCTCGGTATTGGTGAGTCTGGAAATAATATTTTTTTCTGTAATCGTTGAATAATGGTAACATTACTAAACTGAAATGAGTGAAGAAAGTGAAACATTTTGCAATAGAGCGATGAAAGTAATCACTTTCTTCACTTGTGATGAATTGCCTTCTTAATAAGTAATAAGCATAAATTAAAAAATAATTTGAAGTTGGAAATTAAATGCTTTTAAATGTTCCTTAACATTGTAAGAATTTATTTTAACAAAATAAATTGAAATGTGAATGAATTATTGGTGGAAATAATCAATATATTTTAAAATTTAAATATAATAATAATTACCTTCCTTGTTTATAACCTGCACTTGTTTATAACTGCACTACTTCACAACCATCACTAGTTGTTTTATAACTATGCTTATAACCTTTCACAACCATGCTTATAACCTGCCAACAACATACCATAATCTTCAAAACATCCTAATTTTGTTCATATTCTGGTTAGATCTGATCATGTATTACAGGATTACAGAAAAAATTTAATATTACACTCGTGACGAAAGTAGAATTTACAACTCTCGTGAAATTACTACACTCGCTTCGCTCGTGTGGGTAAACGTTTCACTCGAGTTGTAAAATGATCTACTTTCGTCACTTGTATCATAAATAACTATATCTGTTCCTAATCGAATCCTATTTCTCATTTTAAAAATATCATGTGCCTCAACAAAAATCATTTTATATTTCCTACCTCAGTATTGGTGAACCTGGAAATAATATTTTATCTCTTCCTAATCGAATCCTATTTCTCATTTTAAAAACATCATCACGTGCCTCATCAAAAACTGTTTCGAAGAATAACCGTTTGTTTTCCTCAAAAGCACAACACTCCCACCTATTTTATGCACCTAATAACTATTGTTTAAGATACTATAGCCCACATTGACTATAAAATTAATATTCATACTGGTACCTGATGTGATAAGTAAAATATTAACGTCCCAAAGTTAATAAACAGCTCAAATAACTAAGTTCACCTCTTCATTCCCATTCAACACTCTTATTTTTAAATTATTTACTTATGAGGAATAAATAAAATCACTCATGAACGTTTTGAAAATTTTATTGCATTCCGTCAATTAACATTAATGTTGTTCTCATTATTGTGTTGAGTTAAGGCTCAGGTGGCCGACTCATAAACTGTGCATTGACGAAAAGGCAATTATATAAACATGAATGGAGAGGAGACTGCTAATGTCAGAGACAAACTCTACAGTTAGGGTGCATTAATTTTAAGCAGATCCCGACAGAAGGAGCCTTATTTGCATAACTCTCTAATAAAATTATCTCTGGAACAAGTTTACAGCTGGCTGATCCGGCAATGGTTTCTCTCAACAGCCCCGTATTATTAAACCGAATTTAATTAATGCAAACATTATAGAGTCTCACTCACTCTGCTTTTCTTCTACAATATAGATGGAATGATTATCGACAAACTAATTCAAATTCCAATAGATCCTGGCCACACCGATTTCATCAAAAGTCCGCCACGCAGGGGCTGTGTAAACTGAGCAGATTTACCACGAGAAGTTTTGCAATAGTGAAATTTCACGAGACCCGAACAGTTAAGGAAACGGCCGAACTTGACGGAAACTCACGACTAGACCCGAAGTTAGCCGATCTCACGTCGACCATTACAATTAAAAACATCTAAATATCTCCGTTAATATTCAAGATAGAGAATGCATGCACATAACAATATTTATAGTAAATATAATTTGTAATAATATTTATTATATACACTTTTTCGATCCGACTTATAGTAACGGAGATATTTCGAATTTTCAAAATTCTCTCCCTCTAAACCCCCCCCCTCCCCCTCGTCCGATTTCAGCCGTTAACGAACTTGATCTTTCTTTTTACATAGAACGACTAAATATCGAGTTTGGTAACAATTAAACAATAGTTGCGACCGCTAGACCGGTAACAGACAAATATATCTATATATATATATATAAAATTGTAACCTCTGTCTGTACATTGATTTTTTTCGCGAAATTTCACGATAACTTTTCGTTTCACATGTCATAGACACCATAACTGCACTGCATTTTGTTTCTTTCGTGTATGTTTGTTTGTTTGTTTGTTTGTTACCTTTTCACGCATAAACGGCTGAACCGAATTTTATGAAACTTGGTATGTATATTACTACTAACCCAACTTAGACTTAGGCTATGTTAATATTCTCTGAGACGAACAGGAGTGGGGGTTATAAGGGAGGCCTGAAATTAAAAATAGTGATATTTCGTTTCCTATTGAATTTTCGGCAATTATGCACATAACAAAAGTTGTTTATATTGTTATTTAGAGAAACTTTTGTCATATACACTTTTATCGTATACCTAATTATAAATGCGTTATACGCCAAAAAGTGTTAGCAGAAGTCAACAATTTTATTTGGCACAAAAGACTCAACCGAGCTAAACAAAACTCGGTATGTGAATTAGCACTTACGTCTTCCTTATAATAAGCCATACTAACATTTCTAGGTACGGGCAGGAGTGGGGGTTATAAGGGAGGCCTGAAATTAAAAATAGTGATATTTCGTTTCCTATTGGGGTTTTGGCAAATATGCACATAACAAAAGCTGTTTATTTTGGTATTTAGAGAAACTTTTGTCATATACACTTTTGTCGTATACCTAATTATAAAGGCGTTATACGCCAAAAAGTGATAGCAGAAGTCAACAATTTTATTTGGCACAAAAGACTCAACCGAACTAAACCAAACTCGGAATGTGAATTAGCACTAACGTCTTCCTTATAATAAGCCATACTAACATTTATAGGGGCGGGCAGGAGTGGGGGTTATAAGGGGCCCTGAAAAATAGTGATATTTCGTCTCCTATTGGGGTTTCGGCAAATATGCACATAACAAAGTTATTTATTTTATTATTTAGTGAAATTTGCTCAACAATTCTTTGGAACTACAAGGTACCTCACCGGGAAAAATTAATTCAAATTTTTGTTAATATTTTGTGCTTAATAATTCAAATCTATGCATAATGCACAGGGAACGGGAAATATGACAATATGGAGGACAGTGAAGTCTTACATACAAAAATAATTTTATTATTAACAAATCCACAGAAACGACGGGTATTTACACTAAAAAATGTGACGGGTATATGTCAAAATATTGTGCAAAGTAAAGCCTTGCCAAAAAAATACCATCGCCATTCAGCCTCAAATGAATTCCCGAGCGAAGCCGGGTATCTGAGCTAGTATATATATATATATATATATATATATAGATATATATATATATATACACACACACACAATTTTGGACGGACCTCATTTTCGTCATCTTCTAGGTAGGATCGATGGACATTGGAAGACAAATTTCGAAAATCGCGTCATGAGTACGACCTCAATAGCTGCTTTCCTGGGAAATCTGCTAAAGTGCTGTTAAAAAAAAAAAAAAAAAAAAAAAAAAAAAAAAAAAAAAAAAAAAAAAAAAAAAAAAACCTAGGCTACACACACATATATAGATATAATGGTATTTTAGGGGCTCAGAAATAGAGGTAGTAAATGAATATAAATATTTAGGTATACTACTCACTTCTCGACTGGTAATGAAACATCATTTCAGAGAAAAAATAAGTCATCGTTGGCCCAGAATAATTGCTGAGCATATAATTGAAAAACAGGCTAATTGGTTTAGGAGTATTGAAAATATCAGCAAGGAGTATCTGGGTGTAAATTGTAGCTGGATTAAAGAGCAAGGAAGTATGAATACGAAAATAGAAATAATATTGGAAAAATTAAGGTTGCAATTTAATGAAGAAATTTTGGGAAAGGCAAATCATTCTAGGTTTCACTCTAATTACAAGAATCTTGATGTAATTTTAGGTAGTAATAGTTATTTGAACAGCAATAATAGTTTACATTTCACAAAACTTATAATGGAAGCAAGGGGGGAAATGTTAAATTCAGTAAGTAGTACTGAAGGCCTATGGATATGCTCCTTATGTAATGAATTAAAAAAATACATATCATTTTATAGCAGTATGCCCAGTGCTTAGTGAATTTAGAAAACAGATCCTTGGCTCATCAAAATTTTGCCAAAATGAATTTATTTTGTTTTTGAATGGCAAAGATTGGCAGGCCCTTTATAAATATCTATGTGTTGCAAAGAGATATAGGAAGTTACTAGTAGCTGGGTATAATGGATACGTTTTTCTAATTATTATTTCTTTTTATTTGTAAATAAATATTAATAATTAGTTTATTTTTTTGATGTTGTTTTTTTAAGATAGAATTCTTATAAAAGATAATTTGTTTTATTTAGAATATTGTAATATTATGTTAATGTTATGTTTATATATCTATATAGCAATAATCAATCATGCTGATTAATAATTTAGTAAATAATGGACGAACTCAACAGACGGACTTATGAGTCCATGTTAATGTATGTTATAAATAGTATAAGGAAAGATATTATTATGATAACTTAATTGTATATCTAACATGTAAATTATTTCAAATTTCAAAATAAACATACTTTATTATTACTATATATATATATATATATATATATATATATATACTAGCTCAGATACCTTCGCCCGGGAATTGATTTGAGACTGAATGGTGATGGTATTTTTTTGGCAAGGCTTTACTTTGCACAATATTTTGACATTTACCCGTCCCAGTGTTTAGGGTTAATACCCGTTGTTGGCATTTGTTATTAATAAAATTAATTTTTTATGTAAGTCGTCACTGTCCTCCAAATTGTCATATTTCCCGTCTCCTGTGCATTATGCATAGATTTCAGTTATTAAGGACAAAATATTAACATAGATTTGAATTAATTATTCCAGGTGAGGTACCTCATAGTTCAAATTGGAATGAATTGTTGAACATATCAATATTTTTAAGCAAATTACTTGCTCCACACATTGTTCCTGGAGAAATGTATAAAACAAAAGTTAATCTAAATAACAAAGTAAACAACTTTTGTTATGTTCATGTTTGTCGAAAAACAAATAGACAATGCAATATAGCGAATTTTTATTTCAGGCCTCCATTATAACCCCCAATCCCGTTCTAACCTAAAAATTTTAATATAGCTTATAATCACAGAAGAATTAATGCTAATTGACATACCGACTTTTTTAAAGTTCGGATTAATCGTTAGCGCCCAATGAAATAGTTTACTCCCGCTTTAGTTTATAGATATACACTATAAACTAACTCAGAGGATATTAATATAGCCTAAAGCCTAAGTTGGGTTAGTAGTAATATACATACCAAGTTTCATAAAATTCGATTCAGCTGTTTTACAGCTTAACTTAAGTGCAGTACAGTTTTACAGCATAACTTTTCGTTTCACATGTCATAGACACCATAACTGCATTTTGTTTCTTTCGTGTATGTTTGTTTGTTTGTTTGTTACCTTTTCACGCAAAAACGGCTGAACTGAATTTTATGAAACTTGGTATGTTAATTACTACTAACCCAACTTAGACTTTAGGCTATACTAAAATTCTCTAAGACGAACAGGAGTGGGGGTTATAAGGAAAGCCAGAAATTAAAAATAGCGATATTTCGTTTCCTATTAGTTTTTTGGCAAATATGAACATAACAAAAGTTGTTTATTTTGTTATTTAGAGTAACTTTTGTTATGTACACTTTTTTCGTATACCGAATTATAAACGAGATATACGCTAAAACCTATAGCGGAAGTGAACAATTTTATTTGGGACAAAAGATCCAACCGAAATAAATAAAACTCGGTATGTGTATTAGGACTAACGCTTTCATTATAACAACATTTCTAGGACGGGCAGGAGTGGGGGTTGTAAGGGAAGCCTGAATTTAAAAATCACGGTATTTCGTTTACTATTCGTTTTTCGGCAAATATGAACATAACAAAAGTTGTTTATTTTGTTATTTAGAGTAACTTTTGTCATATTCATTTTTGTCTTTTAACCCTCGGTCGGGCGCGTCAAGAATATTACGTCTTCGGGGGCGTGTATCTGACAGATCATCCTCAACCGTTTTTACGGAAATACAGTTTTTTAATATAAATTTTGCACTAAAATGTTCAGTGTGTGATTAGAAACCATAACAGAAAATATAACTTCATTCTAAAATAAGTAGCACGAAATCACTTTTAGATAAGACTTATTAAAAATCTTTTAAATTTTAATGTACAAATCCTTTTTAAAATAGCATTTTAATTATTATTTCTTTTGCAGAGCTGTATTACAATTAGGACAAAGCATGGAACTATGTTGTAAACAAGTTTTGGTTTTGCAATTCTCACAAGAGTATTTAGTAGACCTACATTTCATTTTAGTTTCGCATGTTTCACATCATTTTCTTTTGTTCATTGTAGCGGAATGAATTTTTTATGCTGTTTTTGTACTTGAGTTCAATGTATGGTCCAAAGAGTCTCTGTACTCTTCAAATTTCGTCCTTAGTTCGGTTGGTAAACTTCTGCTGTTGTCACTGCGTCGTACAATATTTTCTTGTACAAGTTTTTTTGAAAGCTCATGTATGAGCAAAATAATAGAAAAAAAGGTTTACATGATTCCATTTAATAAAGATAAACTTAATTGATGTATATATTTATGAAATACCGATTTCAAAAAACTTCCGAGATCGGGCGCGTGGTATCTAGGAGATTAACTGAGTGACAGGTGAAACACACGACTCCATCGAACAAAGTGGCACAACATACCTTGAGGGGGAGACCTATAAAGAACATAACTCGAAGCACTACACCACAACTCTCTGCTAGGAGGAGTGGCAAATATTTCTCTAGAAACTGTGTATCTGAGAGATCACGCGCCCGACAGAGGGTTAACAAGGTATAAACGAGATATATACTATAAACTGAAGCGGGACTCATCTATTTCATTGGGCGCTAACGATTAAACAGAACATAAAAAAGCTCAGTATGTCAATTAGCATTAATTCTTCCATGATTATAAGCTATATTAAAATTTTTAGGTTAGAACGGGAGTGAGGGTTATAAGGGAGGCCTGAAATAAGAATTCGCCATATTTCATCGTTTATTTGTTTTTCAACAAACATGCACATATCAAAAGTTGTTTGCTTTGTTAGTTAGATTAACTTTTGTTTTATACATTTCTCCAGGAACAATGTGTGGAGGAAATAATTTGCGAAGAAATATTGATATGCTCAACAATTCATTCCAATTTGAACCTCACCTGGAAAAATTAATTCAAATCTATGTTAATATTTTGTCCTTAATAACTGAAATCTATGCATAATGCACAGGAGACGGGAAATATGACAATTTGGAGGACAGTGGACTTACATAAAAAATTAATTTTATTATTAACAAATGCCAACAACGGGTTATAACCCTAAACACTGGGACGGGTAAATGTCAAAATATTGTGCAAATTAAAGCCTTGCCAAAATAATACCATCACCATTCAGCCTCAAATCAATTCCCGGGCGAAGCCGGGTATCTGAGCTAGTATATATATAAAATTGTAACCTCTGTCTGTAGATTGATTTTTTTCGCGAAATTTTACGATAACTTTTCGTTTCACATGTCATAGACACCATAACTGCATTTTGTTTCTTTCGTGTATGTATGTTTGTTTGTTTGTTTGTTACCATTTCACGCATAAACGGCTGAACCGAATTTTATGAAACTTTGTATGTATATTACTACTAGCCCAACTTAGACTTTAGGCTATATTAATATTCTCTAAAAAAAACAGGAGTGGGGGTTATAAGGGAGGCCTGAAATTAAAAATAGCGATATTTCGTTTCCTATTGCTTTTTCAGAAAATATACACATAACAAACGTTGTTTATTTTGTAAATTAGAGTAACTTTTGTTATATACACTTTCTTCGTATAACGTATTATAAACGAGATATACGCTAAAAGCTATAGTGGGAGTCAACAATTTTATATGGCACAAAAGACTCAACCGAATTAAACGAAACTCCGTATGTGTATTAGCACTAACACTTTCATTATAATAAGCTATACCAACATTTCTAGAGACGGGCAGGAGTGGGGGTTGTAAGGGAGGCCTGAAATTAAAAATAGTGATATTTCGTTTTCTATTGGTTTTTTTTTGCACAAATGCACATGACAAAAGTTGTTTACTTTGTTATTTAAAGTAACTTTTGTTATATTCACTTTTGCCGTATAACAAAGTATAAACGAGATATAAGCTAAAAACTATAGCGGGAGTCCACAATTTTATTTGGCACAAAAGACTCAACCGAACTAAACCAAACTCGGTATGTGAATTAGCACTAACGCCTTCCTTATAATAAGCCTTACTAACATTTCTAGGGACGGGCAGGAGTGGGAGTTATAAGGAAGGCCTGAAATTAATAATAGTGATATTTCGTTTCCTATTGGATTTTCGGCAAATATGCACATAACAAAAGTTGTTTATTATGTTATTAAGAGAAACTTTTTTTATATACACTATCGTCGTATACAGAAGTATTAAGGCGAAATACGCTAAAAATTATAGCGGGAGTCAAACATTTTATTTGGCACAAAAGACTCAACCGAACTAAATAAAACACTCAGTATGTGTATTAGCACTAACGCCTTCCTTATAATAAGCCATACTAACATTTCTAGGGACGGGCAGGAGTGGGGGTTATAAGGGAGGCCTGAAATTAAAAATAGTGATTTCCTATTGGGGTTTCGGCAAAAATGCACATAACAAAAGTTGTTTATTTTGTTATTTAGAGAAATTTGCTCAACAATTCTTTTCAATATGAACTACTAGGTACCTCAAATGAAAAAAATGATTCAAATGTATGTCAATATTTTCTCATTAATAATTCAAATGCACAGGGAACGGGAAATATGACAATATGCAGGACAGTGAAGTCTTACATAAAAAAATAATTTTATTATTAACAAATCCACAGAAACGACGGGTGTTAACCCTAAACACTGGGACGGGTAAATGTCAAAATATAGGGCAAAGTAAAGCCTTGCCAAAAAAATACCACGATCATTTAGTCTCAAATGAATTCCCGAGCGAAGCCGGGTATCTGAGCTTGTATATATATATATATATATATATATATATATATATATATTTAAGCGACCCTTATTTTCATCATCTCCTGTGTGGAATCGATGGACATTTGAAGAAATATTTCAAAAATCGCGTCATGATTCGGTGTGGGGGGATCTGCTAAAAACTCGTGAGCAAAATAAATACAGATGGAGTACTGCCATTCGTTATCAACTTTTTTCACACATTTTTATTAATTCATTGTTCTTTTGTTTTCTGCCTGTTAGAATAGGCTGAATTCATACTTAATGAATGGATTCCTTTCTCTTGAATAAATATGAAGGACTTTTTTTCCTTCCACCAGTGACAATTATAGTATATTTCCAGAATGTTTCAAGGTTTTTTTCCTCGAAAAAAAAATATTCGTAATTAGTATGACGAAAACCCTGAAGATACTGCTAATTACTCAGGATGATATTCAGAGATGATTACATTTTCTATGGGGCTCAGGTTAGCCATGCGAGTTAAAGCGTTGACCTTTATCTCACATGGTAAAGCTAGAGTAGCGAGTTCGATTCTCGACTGGGCAAAGGAAATTATTTAGTGACGAAATTCATTAAATAACATCCTAAAATCCCACCCTGGCTAGAGAAGGGTGGTAACCTGTAGATAACCCGTCCCGATTAGCCTAAGTTGCAAAAAGTGGACGTTAATAAATAATAATAATAATAATAATAATATATGAAGTTTAAATGCAAAATATTTTTTACTTAGTAATATGAGAATATAAGATGACATGAGATTAAGTAGTGTCATATCATCACATGGAAAATCTGCTTAGTTTACGCAGCCCCTGCTTGACGGCCATTTTTAACGTTTTACATAAATACGGGTATGTGATATATATATTTTTTCCAAGTGTTTTATTAATAAAAGTCAGTCACGCAGGGGCTGCGTAAACTAAGCAGATTTCCCACGTGACGTTATACATTAGAGAAATCTCCATACGAGAGCGGAACAGTTACGGCTGAACTAACTTTTGGCGGGAATCTCACTCCGTCCGTCGTCGAGCCACATTTCATAAAAATGCAAATAACTCGGTTAATATTCAAGAAAGGGAATAAATGTATATAACAATATTTATAGTGCATTTAATTTTCTATAAGATTGATTGAATGCATTTTTTTGATTCGACGTATAGTAACGGAAGTATTTCGAACTCTCCTCCTCTAACCCCCCCCCCTCTCCCCTTTGTATTGAGCCTTCTGCAATAGTGAAATATGTCAAGGGGAATTTAAAAATACTTAATACTATAAGTATAAATTAGAATGATTCTTGCATTTACCATAAAAAAAATTCCTGTCAGTCGGTATCTGAGAAATATTAAACTATGAAATATTAAATACTTGCAACTAATCTATGACTCCGGTATCAATAACCTATGTGTTATGTATGTGATATGTGTGTGTGTGGTATGTATGTGTGCTTTTCAGATGGGTTGGTGTTTTATTTTGACATAAACAATCATTTATTATTTTTCACCCATTATATTACTTTATGGCAGGTTTCAGAATGGAAAAATGAAAATTATTAATGAAGAAAAATTGGGGAAACGTTGGGGGGGGGGGTATAGTTTGGATTGAATTGGGAGTATCTCTTCCAGATTCTCAGACTAATGATTGTTTTATAACTCTTTTTGACTCTCTCCCCTTCTACTCCCCCTACCCTTCTCTCTCTCTGTCTCTCTGTCTCTCTGTCTCTCTGTCTGTCTGTCTCTCTCTCTCTCTCTCTGTCTCTCTGTCTGTCTCTCTCTCTCTCTCTCTCTCTCTCTCTCTCTCTCTCTCTCTCTCTCTCTCTCTCTCTCTCTCTCTCTCTCTCTCTCTCTCTCTCTCTCTCCCCCTCTCTCTCTCCCACTCTCTCTCTCCCCCTCTCTCTTTTTGCATAAAACGTTTAAATATCGAGTTTGGCAACGATCAAACAAAAATAGAGACACAAATAGATCGCTAGAGCCTTATAGACATATATATATATATATATATATATATATATATATATATATATAAAACAAGCACGCTGGTTGAAAAACTAAACAAGCTGGCATCCTCCAGTTTGCTCAAGCCTGACCAAAAGTTAAATATATTAAACCAATATATATGGCCAATAATGACTTACCCTCTTCAGTGCGCACCAATAAAAGATCTCAAACCTCCCTTTTTAGTGAAAATAGATAAAATAATTAGGAGCTGCGCAAAAGAAATATTAAGTTTGCCATCAGATACTCCTAATTGTATGTTTTATACATCACGAAAAGTTAGAGGTTTGGGATTGTTTAACGCATATTGGGAGGCTTTCTTACAACATATAAATGTATGTATGGCCCTTATCAAAGACATGAACCCATATGTACTTCAAACAAGAGATCTCACTTCTGAATCATCCGACTGCTTAAAATCTCTCGATATTACAATAGAGAAGACCGCAAATATCAACGTCAGAAACCTGCGACAAGAACTACGCCATAAATCCTTTAGCGAGTGGTGTTCATTACCAGCAAAAGGAAAAGGCGTAGAAACGTTTAATGACTGGCAGGACGGTAATGCATGGATGTCTGACAAAAAAGGGCTGTCTTCTTCAGAATGGACAACAGCAGTGAAGATGAATGTTAATCTAGTGCCAGTTCGCTCTGTCCCAGGAAGGAACCTAGGAAACACCCACTGTAGGCATTGGAGTGAGATTGAAACCCTTCCCCATGTCCTAGGTTCCTGCCAATAGGGCGAGCAGATGCGCAATTCACGATATCATAAGGTCCGGTTCTGATTGCTCACCTCTTGAAAAAGAAGCACCCTGATTGGGATATATTTGAAGAGGTGACTTGCAATTCCTCAGGCGGCACTCCAAGAAGAGCGGACATAGTAGCTCTCAGGAGGCCAGTTAACATATGAGAAAGTACTCATTAGCCGAATACGCTTGGCATTGAAACGCGGACATTGGAGGATCACGTGGTCAGCCGTATCCAACTCACCACAGGAGCAGGAGGAGGGATGGGGATTCCTTTCGTTTGAAGAAGTGGAGCTTGTTATTGATGTCCCCATGACCACTGATAAGTTGGCTGGTGAAGTAATCTTAGACGTACCACGTCAGCTTAGTTCTAGTCCTGACATCTGGGAAACATTTTTAGGTCATCCTACCTTTGCTGGAGTTGGTCCAGCGACTCTGCCAACTGTCCCAGATGATTTCTTCAATATGGTGGACTGTTTCTCTAAGGTCCTGCTGTCCTATTGTGAAGATAGACTCTCCTATCTTGTAAGGCAACCCCTGACTGCTTGGTACATAGCGACCCGCTTTGCTACCTCCAGGTCTATCGGAAGCTGGCCAGCCATCACCTGCAATGCATCGCTCGAAACTGTCCGATACGCCCTGGTTACCATTAGGAGCTCTTCTTTGGGCTCGGCATAGAAGGTTTTTGGTCGCTTTCGACATCTTTTGGACCCAGGATGGAGCTGCGTAGCTCACTGTAGGGACAAACAAAGCTTTGTATAAAATGCATCTGTTCTTACCTGTGATGCCTTAAGTATTTTCCTTAGGTGGTGAAATCATCCGCTGACCGAATCCCGGAGATGAGAAGCGTGAGGGTTGAGATTTAACCTCTCCCCGATGTGGAGTCCTAGGTATACCAACCTTGGGGGCCACCTATGACAAAGCTTTCCATTTAACAAGATGCTCTGTGTTTTCTGGTCATTGAGTTGAAGTTTATTTTGAAAACACCAATCCTGTATAGCGTTAATGATCCGCTGACCCTCCACTTCCAGCTGCTGACTTACCCACGCTGGTGACCGTGCAATATTTTCCATCTGACTCATAGTCACAGAGATTTTTAGAAATCAATTATAGTTTCGCCCGTTTTATACACTCCCCCCCCCCATTTGCCAACCACTTTGCAATATTTTCCATCTGACTCATAGTCACAGAGATTTTTAGAAATCAATTATAGTTTCGCATATATATATATATATATATATATATGTGTGTGTGTGTGTGTGTGTGTGTGTACCTTTAAACTACCCTTATTTTCACTATTTACTACATTTGAAAAAATATTAAGCAAACCGCGATTTGAGTGCAATCTCTGTAGCTGATTTCCTTTTTGAAGGCTGAAAAGCTTCTCGGAGTTTTCTTTTTATGCTGTTCTTCAGGTTCATTATGTCTCTGTGTGGGCAGTTCATTATCCGTGTCTCGTAATGGAGATACTCGGCAGGGGGAGATATCTGTCATTATATATGGCGTACTGGCGTCGCGAGATCTGTTGAAAAGTCAAATCAAGGAGGAGCACACGACCTGTTCGAAAATCAGTTAAATTACATGTTAGTTAAGCGGCGTCAAGGGAAATCACGTGTTTTACTGCGATATCGTTATTCTGGGAGGCGGGGCTTCGTACAGGGAAAACAGTTCCAATTTTAGTATTTCCCTAGACTTTTCCTCTCGCTTGTGTAAAATTATTCTGAGATAAACATTCGAATGTTTATTTTATTTAAAAAAAAAAAAACTTTCTAATTCTACACATTGTTTTCGCCCGCCATGTTAGTTAACTTATCAACCAGGAGAATGCTCAACAACAATAACAACACAGGACAAAAAACAATATTTATATTATAAGAAAAATAATATTCTTAATGAAACACGGAAATCAAATATCTAAATATTACATTCAATATATAATTTCTGAAGTATATAATAATTGTATTATAAATTTTGGCGTTAATACAATTGTCTTTAAGTAAAAGAGACCATACTAATTTATAAATGCAAAAACAAAAGAAAACATGGCAAGTGCATAAAAATGTTACTCTTCAGTCTGGGCTTAACCCCATCCATCCCTCACCCCAAGGGCATTGAGAGCCCTACGATCTGGAGGAATCTACCAAAAGGAAACTCGGCTAATCTTACCTCCTCACTAAACCCCACTTCCTCAAAGTCGGCCATTAACCGAACCAAAAGGGTGCAGTATGAGCAAGGTCAGCAACTCCGAGACCACCGACCTCGGCTAATCTTACCTCCTCACTAAACCCCACTTCCTCAAAGTCGGCCATTAACCGAACCAAAAGGGTGCAGTCTGTTCAAGGTCAGCAACTCCGAGACCACCGACCTCGGCTAATCTTACCTCCTCACTAAACCCCACTTCCTCATAGTCGGCCATTAACCGAACCAAAAGGGTGCAGTCTGTTCAAGGTCAGCAACTCCGAGACCACCGACCTCGGCTAATCTTACCTCCTCACTAAACCCCACTTCCTCATAGTCGGCCATTAACCGAACCAAAAGGGTGCAGTATGAGCAAGGTCAGCAACTCCGAGACCACCGACCTCGGCTAATCTTACCTCCTCACTAAACCCCACTTCCTCAAAGTCGGCCATTAACCGAACCAAAAGGGTGCAGTCTGAGCAAGGCCAGCAACTCCGATACCACCGACCTCGGCTAATCTTACCTCCTCACTAAACCCAACTTCCTCAAAGTCGGCCATTAACCGAACCAAAGGGTGCCCGGCGTGCAAGGGCAGCAACTCCGAGACCCCCGACCTCGGCGAATCTTACCTACACACAAAACCCCGCTTGCGCAAAGGCGGCCCTTAACCGAACCAAAAGGGTGCAGTATGAGCAAGGTCAGCAACTCAGAGACCACCGACCTCGGCTAATCTTACCTCCTCACTAAACCCCACTTCCTCAAAGTCGGCCATTAACCGAACCAAAAGGGTGCAGTCTGAGCAAGGTCAGCAACTCCGAGACCACCGACCTCGGCTAATCTTACCTCCTCACTACACCCCACTTCCTCACAGTCGGCCATTAACCGAACCAAAAGGGTGCAGTATGAGCAAGGTAAGCAACTCCGAGACCACCGACCTCGGCTAATCTTACCTCCTCACTAAACCCCACTTCCTCAAAGTCGGCCATTAACCGAACCAAAAGGGTGCAGTCTGAGCAAGGTCAGCAACTCCGAGACCACCGACCTCGGCTAATCTTACCTCCTCACTAAACCCCACTTCCTCAAAGTCGGCCATTAACCGAACCAAAAGGGTGCAGTCTGAGCAAGGTAAGCAACTCCGAGACCACCGACCTCGGCTAATCTTACCTCCTCACTAAACCCAACTTCCTCAAAGTCGGCCATTAACCGAACAAAAGGGTGCAGTCTGAGCAAGGTCAGCAACTCCGAGACCACCGACCTCGGCTAATCTTACCTCCTCACTAAACCCCTCTTCCTCAAAGTCGGCCATTAACCGAACCAAAAGGGTGCAGTCTGTTCAAGGTCAGCAACTCCGAGACCACCGACCTCGGCTAATCTTACCTCCTCACTAAACCCCACTTCCTCAAAGTCGGCCATTAACCGAACCAAAAGGGTGCAGTCTGAGCAAGGTCAGCAACTCCGAGACCACCGACCACGGCTAATCTGACCTCGTCCATACTACCCACTTCCTCATAGTCGGCCATTAACCGAACCAAAAGGGTGCAGTCTGAGCAAGGTCAGCAACTCCGAGACCACCGACCTCGGCTAATCTTACCTCCTCACTAAACCCCTCTTCCTCATAGTCGGCCATTAACCGAACCAAAAGGGTGCAATCTGAGCAAGGTCAGCAACTCCGAGACCACCGGCCTCGGCTAATCTTACCTCCTCACTAAACCCCACTTCCTCATAGTCGGCCATTAACCGAACCAAAAGGGTGCAGTATGAGCAAGGTCAGCAACTCAGAGACCACCGACCTCGGCTAATCTTACCTCCTCACTAAACCCCACTTCCTCAAAGTCGGCCATTAACCGAACCAAAAGGGTGCAGTCTGTTCAAGGTCAGCAACTCCGAGACCACCGACCTCGGCTAATCTTACCTCCTCACTAAACCCAACTTCCTCAAAGTCGGCCATTAACCGAACAAAAGGGTGAAGTCAGGGCAAGGTAGTCAACACCGAGACCACCGACCTCGGCTAATCTTACCTCCTCACTACCCCCCACGTCCTCATAGTCGGCCATTAACCGAACCAAAAGGGTGCAGTCTGAGCAAGGTCAGCAACTCCGAGACCACCGACCTCGGCTAATCTTACCTCCTCACTAAACCCCACTTCCTCAAAGTCGGCCATTAACCGAACCAAAAGGGTGCAGTCTGTTCAAGGTCAGCAACTCCGAGACCACCGACCTCGGCTAATCTTACCTCCTCACTAAACCCCACTTCCTCAAAGTCGGCCATTAACCGAACCAAAAGGGTGCAGTCTGTTCAAGGTCAGCAACTCCGAGACCACCGACCTCGGCTAATCTTACCTCCTCACTAAACCCCACTTCTTCAAAGTCGGCCATTATTCGAACCAAAAGGGTGCAGTCTGTTCAAGGTCAGCAACTCCGAGACCACCGACCTCGGCTAATCTTACCTCCTCACTAAACCCCACTTCCTCAAAGTCGGCCATTAACCGAACCAAAAGGGTGCAGTCTGAGCAAGGTCAGCAACTCCGAGACCACCGACCTCGGCTAATCTTACCTCCTCACTAAACCCCACTTCCTCAAAGTCGGCCATTAACCGAACCAAAAGGGTGCAGTCTGAGCAAGGTAAGCAACTCCGAGACCACCGACCTCGGCTAATCTTACCTCCTCACTAAACCCCACTTCCTCAAAGTCGGCCATTAACCGAACCAAAAGGGTGCAGTCTGTGCAAGGTAAGCAACTCCGAGACCACCGACCTCGGCTAATCTTACCTCCTCACTAAACCCAACTTCCTCAAAGTCGGCCATTAACCGAACCAAAAGGGTGCAGTCTGAGCACGGTCAGCAACTCCGAGACCACCGACCTCGGCTAATCTTACCTCCTCACTAAACCCCACTACCTCAAAGTAGGCCATTAACCGAACAAAAGGGTGCAGTCTGAGCAAGGTCAGCAACTCCGAGACCACCGACCTCGGCTAATCTTACCTCCTCACTAAACCCCACTTCCTCAAAGTCGGCCATTAACCGAACCAAAAGGGTGCAGTCTGAGCAAGGTCAGCAACTCCGAGACCACCGACCTCGGATACACTTCCCTCCTCACTAAACCCCACTTCCTCAAAGTCGGCCATTAACCGAACAAAAGGGTGCAGTCTGAGCAAGGTCAGCAACTCCGAGACCACCGACCTCGGCTAATCTTACCTCCTCACTAAACCCCACTTCCTCAAAGTCGGCCATTAACCGAACCAAAAGGGTGCAGTCTGAGCAAGTTAAGAACCACCGACACAACAGACCTCGGCTAATCTTAACTCCTAACTAAACCCCACTTCCCCCAACTCGGCCATTTACCGTACCAAAAGGGTGCAGTCTGAGCAAGGTCAGCAACTCCGAGACCACCGACCTCGGCTAATCTTACCTCCTCACTAAACCCCACTTCCTCAAAGTCGGCCATTAACCGAACCAAAAGGGTGCAGTCTGAGCAAGGTCAGCAACTCCGAGACCACCGCCCTCGGCTAATCTTACCTCCTCACTAAACCCCTCTTCCTCATAGTCGGCCATTAACCGAACCAAAAGGGTGCAGTCTGAGCAAGGTCAGCAACTCCGAGACCACCGACCTCGGCTAATCTTACCTCCTCACTAAACCCCTCTTCCTCAAAGTCGGCCATTAACCGAACCAAAAGGGTGCAGTCTGAGCAAGGTAAGCAACTCCGAGACCACCGACCTCGGCTAATCTTACCTCCTCACTAAACCCCACTTCCTCAAAGTCGGCCATTAACCGAACCAAAAGGGTGCAGTCTGTTCAAGGTCAGCAACTCCAATACCACCGACCTCGGCTAATCTTACCTCCTCACTAAACCCCACTTCCTCAAAGTCGGCCATTAACCGAACCAAAAGGGTGCAGTCTGAGCAAGGTCAGCAACTCCGAGACCACCGACCTCGGCTAATCTTACCTCCTCACTAAACCCCACTACCACAAAGACGGCCATAAACCGAACCACAAGGGTCCAGTCTGAGCAAGGTCAGCAACTCCGAGACCACCGACCTCGGCTAATCTTACCTCCTCACTAAACCCCACTTCCTCAAAGTCGGCCATTAACCGAACCAAACGGGTGCAGTCTGAGCAAGGTAAGCAACTCCGAGACCACCGACCTCGGCTAATCTTACCTCCTCACTAAACCCCACTTCCTCATAGTCGGCCATTATTCGAAACAAAAGGGTGCAGTATGAGCAAGGTCAGCAACTCAGAGACCACCGACCTCGGCTAATCTTACCTCCTCACTAAACCCCACTTCCTCATAGTCGGCCATTATTCGAACCAAAAGGGTCCAGTCTGAGCAAGGTCAGCAACTCCGAGACCACCAAACTCGGCTAATCTTCCTCCTCACTAAACCCCACTTCCTCAAAGTCGGCCATTAACCGAACCAAAAGGGTGCAGTCTGTGCAAGGTCAGCAACTCCGATACCACCGACCTCGGCTAATCTTACCTCCTCACTAAACCCCACTTCCTCAAAGTCGGCCATTAACCGAACCAAAAGGGTGCAGTATGAGCAAGGCCAGCAACTCCGAGACCACCGACCTCGGCTAATCTTACCTCCTCACTAAACCCCACTTCCTCAAAGTCGGCCATTAACCGAACCAAAAGGGTGCAGTCTGAGCAAGGCCAGCAACTCCGAGACCACCGACCTCGGCTAATCTTACCTCCTCACTAAACCCCACTTCCTCATAGTCGGCCATTAACCGAACCAAAAGGGTGCAGTCTGAGCAAGGTCAGCAACTCCGATACCACCGACCTCGGCTAATCTTACCTCCTCACTAAACCCCACTTCCTCAAAGTCGGCCATTAACCGAACCAAAAGGGTGCAGTATGAGCAAGGCCAGCAACTCCGAGACCACCGACCTCGGCTAATCTTACCTCCTCACTAAACCCCACTTCCTCAAAGTCGGCCATTAACCGAACCAAAAGGGTGCAGTCTGTTCAAGGTCAGCAACTCCGAGACCACCGACCTAGGCTAATCTTACCTCCTCACTAAACCCCACTTCCTCAAAGTCGGCCATTAACCGAACCAAAAGGGTGCAGTCTGTTCAAGGTCAGCAACTCAGAGACCACCGACCTCGGCTAATCTTACCTCCTCACTAAACCCCACTTCCTCAAAGTCGGCCATTAACCGAACCAAAAGGGTGCAGTCTGAGCAAGGTCAGCAACTCCGATACCACCGACCTCGGCTAATCTTACCTCCTCACTAAACCCCACTTCCTCAAAGTCGGCCATTAACCGAACCAAAAGGGTGCAGTATGAGCAAGGCCAGCAACTCCGAGACCACCGACCTCGGCTAATCTTACCTCCTCACTAAACCCCACTTCCTCAAAGTCGGCCATTAACCGAACCAAAAGAGGGCAGTCTGAGCAATGTCACCAACTCCAAGACCACCAAACATGGGTAATGAAGAACGGCATTGGGCGTGTCAAAAGGGAGTTGACGCTCACCTCTAACTGACTTCCTGACAAGAATATCCGCTTGAAGAAGAGCTAGATGCTTTGCACGGCCAAGTACCATCCTAAGATGAGATTCGGCAGTAAAATGCAAATAACCTTTATCCTTTGCTGGGGTTTAATTAGAAGTGACGAACCATTCTAGTCGCACCAAATTGGTCTCCCAGATAATGTCCAGAATACTCATACGTCCAACACCCCACTCGTGAACCACAAACCCAACCCCCAGATCAAACTCTACGACGTTACGTTTTACAATTGGGGATAAAGTATTTAGTCGGATTTCAATCCAACCCACAGTCACGAAGACCTTCCTCCGCAGCCTTTAACATAACCAGGAGGCTATAAGTAAGAAAACACGAAGAGAAGATGATCAGGTCGTCGCCGTAGACTAAAGCTGAGATTCCGTTAGCTCCCAGACCCCGAGTGGTATTTCAAAAATCAGTGAAACAAGTCGTGTCGATGCTGAGTAAACTAAGCAGATTTCCGACGCACTGAAAATTAATACGCAGGTGATCTCATCACACCGTCTATTGAGTATTTCTCCTGCAGTAAATATGTTGGACTTATGGAGACTGAGGTATAAAAAGTGAAAATAGGATGAGTAGAAGTGGAGGTTTACAAAAGGCATAACATAACTCTGACATATATAACATATATATATATATATATATATATATATATATATATATATACTAGCTAAGGCACCCGGCTTCGCTCGGGAATTCATTTTTAATGAAGATGGTATTTTTTTTGGCAAGCCTTTATTTCCCACAATATTTTAACATTTACCTATTTCTACCCTTTGTTGCTGTGAATTTGTTAATAATAAAATTATTTATTATGTAAGGCTTCATTCTCCGCAATAATTTTATATTTCCCGTCTCCGGGGCATGTAGTTTTTTTTTTTATATAATTCATAATCATAGAAAGTATTCTGTCCGCCAAACTATGTTTGAATTAAACTTCCTTTCCCTTGAAACGGTACAAAGACCAACAGTGACTGAAAATCGAACAGGAAATGAAATATCGCGAATTTTTATTTCAGGCCTCTCTTATAACCCCCACTACCGTTTGAGCCTAAAAAAAATTAATATAGCTTATAATCGTGGAAGAATTAATGCTAATTGGCATGCCGAGTTTTTTTAAGTTCCGTTCAATCGTTAGTGCCAAATACAATTGTCGGCTACCTTTTTAGTTTTCAGTGTATATCTCGTTTATACTTGGTATGCGACAAAAGTAAATGTAACAAAATTTACTCTAAATAATAAAGTAATCAACTTTTGTAATGTACATTTTTGGCGAAAAACCAATAGAAAACGAGATTTCACTATTTTAATTTCAGGGCTCCCCAACAACCCCTACTCACGTTCATCTCTAGAAATAATGGTACAGCTTATTATCATGAAAGAGTTAGTGCTAATTGACATACCAAGTTTCATTTAGTTCGGTTCAGTCTTTTGTGCCAAATAATATTGTTGACTCCCGCTATAAATTTTAGCTTATAACGCATTTACACTTCAGTATACGAGGAAAGTGTATATAACAAAAGTTACTCTAAATAACAAAATAAACAACTTTTGTTTATAATTGTGCATAATTGCTAAAAAACCAATAGGAAACGAAATATCGCTATTTTTAATTTCAGGCCTCCCTTATAACCCCCACTCGTGTTCGTCTCAGAGAATATTAATATAGCCTAAACTCTAAGTTGGATTAGTAGTAATATACATACCAAGTTTCATAAAATTCGGTTCAGCCGTTTACGCGTGAAATGGTAACAAACAAACAAACAAACAATCAAATAAACAAACAAACAAACAGAAACTAAATGCAGTTATGGTGTCTATGACATGTGAAACGAAAAGTTATCGTGAAATTTCCCGAAAAAAAATCAATGTACAGACAGAGGTTACAATTGTATATATATATATATATATATATATATATATATATATATATATATATATATATATATATATATATATATATATAACGAACATATATATATATATATATATATATATATATATATATATATATAGAATAGTTACCAAACTTCGTTTTATGTAAAAAGACAGATCAAGTTCGTTAATGGCTGAAATCAGACCAGTGGGAGGGGGTTAGAGGAGAGGACTTTTGAAAATTCGAAATATCGTTAAATTTTGTATAAAATCAATCTTATTGCAAATGAAATTTAATATAAATATTTTTATATACATTTATTCTCTATCTTTAATATTAACCGAGATATTTGCATTTTTTTAAATGTGGGCGGGTAATGGACGAAAGTGAGTTCCCGCCAAAAACTAGTTCGGCCGTTTTCGTAACTGTTTGGATCCCGTGAAATTTCTATTGTAAAACTTTACGTGGGAAATCTGCTTAGTTTACGCAGCCCCCGCGTGACGGACTTTTTTAAACTTGTGCCTTTGATTTCCATCATTCTCATACCAGGATTTAACCCAAAATTTATAGTTTCGCATTGTTTTATTTTAGCGCTTAATTTAATTTCGTTATATTTTATAATATGTTTTAATAATTTTAAAAACATTTTTTTCTTTATTTTAAAATTTACAACACAGTAATTTACAGTACTGAAATTAAATGATACTGAGCGACATCGCCTAGTTGTAGAGCTCATAAAATAAATAATGTTTTACCTCTTTTTTTTTCTTTTCAATTGTTATATTAATAAATTGTATTATAATTACATTGTCGTTAAAATTTCATGTCTGATAACTAACGTTAAAAATTATGAACACTACTTTAAAATGGACTACTTTTAAAAGCGGCCCGCGTACGTATTTGCAGAATAAAGTTTGGCCCACAACATGTCAAAGGTTGCCCATGCCTGATCTAAAGGGTATAGATACCTAAATCTAAGTAAATGTAGAAGTTTGATTTTCGTAAATACACTAAACTAAATAATGCGGGAAAACAAAATAAAATTGTAATTTGAGAAATTGACTAGAAGTAACTCCAATAGAGCATAACAATTTGTGTATTGCTAAAAGCCTTTTATGTTTAGGTAGTTATGTGGCGATTAAGAAGCACACCGTTCCTTGTGATTTTGAAATATGCTTTGATCTTTTGAAATTCTATTGAGCCATACTACGCTTCCTTTGCTGTCTTTGATTATCTCAAATTCCCGGCCCCTTATACTGCCATCTTTATGTATTCACCCTTAGACATTCCATACGTTATCCAATTTTTTTATATATACTAGCTAGGGTGCCCGGTTTTGCTCGGGAATCATTAGAGGCTGAATGGTATTTTTATTTGGCAAAGATACAATGTGTACAACTACACTTCCTGTCTGGGCTAATGGTTCTCCCGTAAGGGTCAGGTAGGAGACTCATAGAATAGAAATTTTACTTTTGAAGAATAAATGAAAATTAGTCCCTAATAAATCTCTATCCACTGTTTGACACACCCCGAATAATTTAGATCATAATCATGTATAGCATTTATTATAATTATATTTATCTTTAGTGTACATATTTCCTGTCAAAAACCAATCCCAGCATAACATTATATACATAACAGTATATGCGAGCAGAAAAAAAAATACAACATTTCACAGGAAACTAGATAATACTATTAGCTGTTTTAGCCTAAAGACAACTTCCGCTCCCGTTTGAGCGTTATGAACATTGCTTTACTTAAATGCCTATAGTTCATGTTGGAAACAATTGTTAAGCATATCAATATTTCTACGCATATTACTTGCTTCATACATTGTTACCGAAAAATTGTTTAAACAAAAGTTACTCTAAATAACAAAGTAAACAACTTTGGTTATGTGCACGTTTGCCTTAAAACAAATAAAAAATGAAATATCTTGAATTTTTATTTCAGGCCTCCTTCATAACCCCCACTCCCGTTCGAACCTAACAATTTTATTATAGCTCATAATCATGGAAGAATAATGCTAATTCACATACTGAGTTTTGTTAAATTGGCTTCAATCGTCGGTGCCCTATAAAATTGTTGTATATCTCGTTTATACTTTGTTATATCACAAAAGTGAACATAACCAAAATTACTCTAAATAACAAAATAAACAATTTTTCTCATGGGCATATTTGCCGAAAACCCAATAGGAAACGAAATATCACTATTTTTAATTTTAGTTCTCCCTTATAACCCCCAATCCTGTTCGTCCTAGAAATTTTGGTACGACTTAATATCTTAGAGTAGTGCTAATTCACACACCCAGATTTGTTTAATTTGGTTGAGTCTTTTGTGCTTCGATATACTACGAAAATGTATATAACAAAAGTTACCCTTTTGTTATCTGCATATTTGTCGAAAACGTTATAAGAAACGAAATATCGCTATTTTTAATTTATCGTCCCCCTTATAACCACCACTCCTGTACGTTCCATAGATTATTAATATAGCCTAAAGTCTAAGTTAGGTTAATAGTAATATACATACCAAGTTTCATAAAATTCAGTTCAGCCGTTAACGCGTGAAAAGGTAACAAACAAACAAACAAACAAACACACACGAAAGAAACAAAATGCAGTTATGGTGTCTATGACATGTGAAACGAAAAGTTATCGTGAAATTTCAAGAAATAAAATCAATGTACAGGCAGAGGTTACAATTTTATATATATATATATATATATATATATATATATATATATATATATATATATACTAGCTCAGATACCCGGCTTCGCTCGGGAATTTATTTGAGGGTTAATGGTGATGGTATTTTTTTTGGCAAGGCTTTAGTTTGCACACTATTTTGACATTTACCCATCCCAGTGTTTGTTGGCATTTGTTAATAATAAAATTAATTTTTTATGTAAGACTGTCCTCCATATTGTCATATTTCCCGTCTCCTGCCCATTTTGCTTAGATTTCAGTTATTAAAGACAAAATATTAACGTAGATTTGAATTATTTTTTCCAAGTGAGGTACCTGATACTTCATATAGGAATGAATTGTTGAGCATATTAATATTTCTACGCAAATTTCTTTCTCCACACATTGTTCCTGGAGAAATGTAATAAAAAAAAGTTAATCTAAATAACAAAGTAAACAACTTTTGTTATGTGCATGTTTGTCGAAAAACAAATAGACAATGAAATATTACAAATTTTTATTTCAGGCCTCCCTTATAATCCCCACTCCCGTTCTAACCTGTACATTTTAATATAGTTTATAATCATAGAATGCTAATTGACATACCGAATTTTGTTAAGTTCGGTTCAATCGTTGAGAGCCCAATAAAATAGTTGACTCCCGCTTTAGTTTATAGTGTATAACGCATTTACACTTCGGCATACGACGAAAGTGTATATAACCAAAGTTGCTCTAAATAACAAAATAAATAACTTTTGTGATTTGCATATTTGCCGAAAAACCAATAGGAAACGAAATATAGCTATTTTTAATTTCTGGCCTCCCTTATAACCCCCACTCCTGTTCGTCTCAGAGAAAATTATTATAGCCTAAAGTCTAAGTTGGGTTAGTAGTAATGTACATACCAAGTTTCATAAAATTTGGTTCAGCCGTTTATGCGTGAAAAGGTAACAAACAAACACACACGAAAGAAACAAAATGCAGTTATGGTGTCTATGACATGTGAAACGAAAAGTTATCGTGAAATTTCAAGAAATAAAATCAATGTACAGACAGAGGTTACAATTTTATATATATATATATATATATATATATATAGTTATATACATTTATTCTCTATCCTGTTCTATAAATGTTGCTATGCACATTTTTTCACTATCTTGGTTATTAACCGAGATATTTGCATTTTTCAATTTTCAGCCTTCAACAAACCCCCACTTGTACTCATGTCATATTAACAATAAGCTGTTATTTTATGAACCACTTCATTACAAAGTTAAATACCAAATATTGTTTTCATTGAACTTTTACTTTGTGACATATATGCAAATACTTTCTGTTCGGACCCCCCCCCCCCCAGTTCTATTTAAGTGATTGTGATAAAATTGATTCATTACAAATTACAGCACTAGGTTTAGTAAATTGTTCGTTTAGTAAATTGTAAATAAAATTTATATGTTATATAGAGATATATTTCATTAACTGTTTGTCTTTCCGGTCTATATTTCTATTCAGCGCTACGAGGATGGCTGGCCTATTCTTTTACAATTCAGCCGCTTTCCGCTGTAGAGTTGATTAACTTGTATTGTAAATTGACCAAAACATTTCTTATTACCGTATTCACTTAACATTCGCGGTAGTGTTACCTGTACTTGTACATATTTATTGTAAACCTTCACTTGGGAAATCAGCCCCTGGATTTTTGGATTTGGAGACATGTTTCGTGTTGGTTACAGCTCGTTTGAACGAGGATTTTATTTTATCATTCTTCAAGAAATAAGTTGAATAACTATAGTATAATAGGGCGATTGGGGGTGTTTCAAGAAGATAATACATTTTAACTCTAAACTCAATTTTTTTTTTTTTTTTTATTTTTCCCTGAAAAAGTAATAAACAATTTAGGATTTCGAAACAAAAACTTCCACATCCTGGCCAAGAACAATTGAATGAAAACTTCCTCTCGACTCATTTCTATGTAACATGTCTCCTCTCCGAAGCCACAAACGTTTTTTTGGGATTGCTCCTTTTTCTCGTTTCTGCACTTTTCATTTACTGCTGTGTGTAATTATTAAGGTAGAAACAGATCTAATGATCCCGTGTGATTGTTTGTTGTTTATCAGTCCGGCGCCTCATTTATTATTATTAATTAATTATTTAATGGCGATGAACTATGCAAATAACTTAAAATAGTATAAATGAAAAAGTCATATTTATTCTTACAATTGTATTATACAAGTAAATGCATGAGCTATATATATATATATATTTGTCTGTTAACGCTCTAGTGGACGAAATTTTTGTTTGATCGGAACCAAACTGGACATTTAAACATTTTATGCAAATCTCAAGATCAAGTTCGTTAATAGCTGAAATCTGACCAGTGAGAGGGGGAGTTTAGAAGGGAGGAATTTCGAAAATCGTTGATATTATACGTCGGATCTAAGTGTCTGGAATCAATAGTATTGTAAATTTAATTTAATTTTGCATAAATCTAGTTATATGTGTTCTTTGCAGAATCCCGATTACTACCCCTGATATTTGCATATTTTAGTTTTAAGCCTTCAGTAAACCCACACTCCTACTCATAATAAGATTGTTATATTAACAATAAGCTGTTATAATATGTAGCAGTTTATTCCAAGGTTAAATACCAAATTCGGTTTTCATTGAACTTTTACTATGTGAGATGCATACAAATGTTATCTGATCAACATTTTTCCTTGCATTTTTGTGCAACTCGAGTATTAGGCGAATTATTCCTACTTGTACTTGTATTCTACCTTCAGTAATCCTCCTCTCTGCTACTTATCGTTTTTTCACATACAATGGGGGAAAAGTGTTGGCACACCCCGTTTTTTAGCAGATTTCGTTAAATAGTGAAGTGAAAATTGAAAAAAAAAAAATCATTTGAGTTTACCCAATAATGAGCAGAACTAAAACTTGTTAAATATCAGTAAACATTCAATTTAAAGTCTTGATCATAATAAAAAAAATATTTTAAAATGACATAAATACCAGGAAATAGTATATTTCGTACCAAGGGCCGAAAGTGGGCGTTTGCCGGCCCGAGATATTTTTTGACCGAGACGTAGTCGAGGTCATGAAAAGTTCGAGGGCCGGCAAAAGCACTTTGGCCCGAGGCACGAACGCTATTTTTCACCATACTACAATAAATATTAATACGATATAACATTAATCAAAAACAAGATTTTCTTTTGGTTAAGTGTACCTCTTTGTTAGAAGGTTATCTTGTGGTTATGGGAACATGATGAATGTTTAATGTATGGATTGCTTTACGTTATGTTATTATGTAAGTTAATAAAGAGAGATGAACATATGTGTGTTTCATTTAATACAACTGATATATTTCAAACAATAATACGATATATATAACTAAACAATAATACGAGCAAAACAAACTAATATAATGTATATAATGAAATGAATTAAAATAATAAACAGCTGATTTTGCGGCCCTAGGGCGAAATATTCATTTTCGGCCCTCGGGCGGCGAAGTGTAGCTTTCGGACCGCAAATTAGGTGTGTAAAACAGGTGATAACATCGTAGTATGGTGAAAAAGTATTTGCACACTTTCTATGTTTGTTCATAAGTACAAAGGTCTGTTTTTTTTCTAATTGTTTTTTACTTCCTAGAGTATAATCATGTTTTTTTTATTGTCAGTATTCAAAAATATTTCAATCGTGTAGGATCTACATAATTTTAACTGCTTAATAATGCCAAAACCAAGTGAACTGAGTGCTGACTCTCATGAAAAAGTGATTGTATTGCGCAACCAACAAAAATCGTATCGTAAAATATCAGATTTTTTGGATCTTCGTTTTTCTAAAGTAAGATAGGCAATTAAGTGATATGAAGAATGAGGTTCAACTGCAAATATGCGATGAAAAGATCGTACCAAGATAATAATTGAAAGAATTAATTGCAAAATAAAAATTGAAGAATTTATGAATCCAGCTGTTAGTGCAGGTGTCTTAGCTAATATGGTCGATTCCCATCGGTCTGCGGCATATGTCAACAGGGAAATAGAAGGAATGTTTTGAATTCTAAAGGTCTTTGTGATAGGGTCCCGAGAAAAAAACCATGTATTAGTGAAACTGAGTGCAAAAAAAAGACTTTCTTTTGTTAGAGAATAAATTAACAAGCGCATCCGTTTTTAAGGAAATGTGCTATTCTCTGATAAGACTAAGTTTAATTTGTTTGTATTTGACAGACGAAAGCCTATTTGGCGTAGGAGAAATGAGGAACTGAAAAAGCAAAAAGTTACTGTTACTGTGAAACATGAGGATTGCAACGCAATGGCTTCGGTATACATAGCTTATAATGGAGAAGGAAATATTATACCTATTGAAGGTATTTTAAATGCAGAAGGTTATAACGAGAATTTGGCGGGGCAACCTCTTAGCATGTGCTGCTAAATTGGAAATCCAACATCAGTTAATATCCCAGAAGGACAATGATGCGTCAAATACAACCAATGAAACTAAAGAAAACAGCCAATAAAACTAAAGAATGGTTAATATTTAATGTTCGCCATCAACTGCACACCCCTCCTCAGTCACCAGGCTTGAATATTATTGAAAATTTATGGCACTTATGAGTAGAGAATATGTGGTGAGATCAGAAATGTGTAATAGTGGCAAGTGGGAAATCTGCTTAGTTTACGCAGCCCCTGCGTGACGGACTTTATTTTCTCTTTGAAGAGAACATGAAGTATGTAGGGTAGATATGGATCGAGGACAGGACAGTGAGTTGGAAAGGACGGGCAGTTGTAGAGTTTGCTTGATAGTTGCTGGAGGCCCAGCTGTAATGGGCCAACAGCTGTTCATGTTTTACCGATAGGTCCCACTCCTTAACGGATTATTTACAATTTATCCAACTAGAAGCTCCGTCTGACTAAACGAACGTATCTAGACCATTAGTATGGAGTCATGTGCTCCCATACAGCTCC
>CM032231.1:8045000-8060000 GCA_019009955.1 Riptortus pedestris | reverse complement strand
ACGTTTTAGGTTATAGAGCGTGTTTATAAACTGGGAAATACCGGAGTCTGAAGTGCGGCCGTGAATGGACCTATTTGTTAATAACTTTTTCATATTTTATTTTATTGTCTTAATATATGTGATATAGTTCAATCTGGCCTTGACTTCTTCTTTACGTCTCGCATCGCCCCTCCACATTAACTTTGACAGTCAAGCGTCTCGAAGGAAGGAATCTGGGATTATTTTGGGGAAGAGACAATACGTCTGCCATTCAGGGCTTGCGTAAACTAAGCAGATTTCTCATTTGTTTGGATGACTCACTAGCAAAATCATCCCAGGAATTTTTATTTTTTTATTTATTTATTCATACAGTAATCACATTTCGCAACTGCGGCGATCGAGTGACGTATCAGTTCATTTTATTTTTTTTTATCATCAGTTTAGACTTAAAACGGTTAGTCATCGACATTCCATGTCCGTTCAACAAACCAATTTTCCCTCTTTTAGCAGATTTCCCTTAAGGGAAATCAGCTATTGAGGTCGTACTCATGACGCGATTTTCGAAAAATTTCTTCAAATGTCCTTCGATCCTACCCAGGAGATGACGAAAATGAGGTCCGTTCAAAATTATATATATATATATATATATATATATATATATATATATATATATATATATATATATAAAATTGTAACCTCTGTCTGTACATTGATTTTTTTCGCGAAATTTCACGATAACTTTTCGTTTCACATGTCATAGACACCATAACTGCATTTTGTTTCTTTCGTGTATGTTTGTTTGTTTTTGTTTGTTTGTTACCTTTTCACGCATAAACGGCTGAACCGAATTTTATGAAACTTGGTATGTATATTACTATTAGCCCAACTTAGACTTTAGGCTATACTAATATTCTCTGAGATGAACAGGAGTGGGGGTTATAAGGGAGGCCTGAAATTAAAAATAGCGATATTTCGTTTCCTATTGGTTTTTCGGCAAATATGCACATAACAAAAGTTATTTATTTTATTATTTAAAGTAACTTTTGTTATATACACTTTCGTCGTATACCTAAATATAAATGAGTTATACGCTAAAAAGTATAGCGGGAGTCAACAATTTTATTTGGCACAAAAGAATCAACCGAACTAAATAAAACTCGGTACGTGTATTACAACTAACGCCTTCATTATAACAAGCCATACCAACATTTCTAGGGACGGGCAGGAGTGGGGGTTGTGGGGGAAGCCAGAAATTAAAAAAAGCGGTATTTCGTTTCCTATTGGTTTTTCGGCAAATATAAACATAACAAAAGTTGTTTATTTTGTTATTTAGAGTAACGTTTGCTATCCACACTTTTTCGTATACCGAATTATAAACGAGATATACGCTAAAACCTATAGCGGAAGTGAACAATTTTATTTGGGACAAAAGACCCAACCGAAATAAATAAAACTCGGTATATGTATTAGCACTAACGCTTTCATTACAACAAGCCATACCAACATTTCTAGGGACGGGCAGGAGTGGGGGTTGTAAGGGAGGCCTGAATTTAAAAATAGCGGTATTTCGTTTTCTATTCGTTTTTCGGCAAATATGAACATAACAAAAGTTATTTATTTAGTTATTTAGAGTAACTTTTGTTATATACACTTTTTTCTTATACCGAATTATAAACGAGATATACGCTAAAACCTATAGCGGGAGTCCACTATTTTATTGGGCGCTAAGGATTGAACCGAACTTAACAAAACTCGGTATGTCAATTAGCATTAATTCTTCCATGATTATAAGCTATAATAAAATGTTTAGGTTAGAACGAGAGTGGGGGTTATAAGGGAGGACTGAAATAAAAATTCGCGATATTTCATTGTCTTTTTTTTTCGACAAACATGCACATAACAAAAGTTGTTTACTTTGTTATTTATATTTACTTTTGTTTTATACATTTCTCCAGGAACAATGTGTGGAGCAAGTAATTTGCGTAGAAATATTGATGTGCTCAACAATACTTTTCAATATGAACTACCAGGTACCTCACCTGGAAAAATTAATTCAAATCTATGTTAATATTTTGTCCTTAATAATTCAAATCTATGCATAATTCACAGGAAACGGGAAAAATGACAACACGGAGGACAGTTAAGTCTTACATAAAAAATTAATTTAATTATTAACAAATCGACAGCAACGACGGGTACAAACCCTTTAACACTGGGACGGGTAAATTTCAAAATATTGTGCAAAGTAAAGCCTTGCCAAAAAAATACCATCACCATTCAGCCTCAAATGAATTCCCGGGCGAAGCCGGGTATCTGAGCTAGTATATATATATATATATATATATATATATATATATATATATATATAGATATATATATATATATATATATATATATCTGTTAACGCTCTAGCGGTCGCAATTTTTGTTTGATCGTTACGAAACTCGATATTTAACCGTTTTATGTAAAAATACAGATCAAGTTCGTTTATGGCTGAAATCGGACAAGAGGGAGGGGGGTTTAGAGTGGGGATTTTCGAAAATTCAAAATATCTCCGTTTTTATGCATCGGATCGAAAAATTGTATAAAACCAATCTTATTGAAAATTAAATTTACTAAAAATATTGTTATATAGATTTATTCTTTATCTTCAATATTAATCGAGATATTTGCATTTTTATGAAGTCTGTGGTCGGGTATAGTTTGGATTAGGTCGGCCATTTCCGTCATTGCTCGGCTCAAGTGGGAGGCTTCTTCTAACCTCGCCTGTCTTTTCTAACCCTACCTTACCTTCTTTACTTTGTGAGATTTATGCAAATACGTTCTGTTCATCCGCCCCCCCCCTTCTTTAGTTCTTGGACAACTAAAATTTGAGTTATTAAAATATAAATTATTCTTACAATTCAGAAGCCGTTTCAGATGGGAATTTATTTCAATTAACTGAAAGATTTCTCATTACCGTTTGTATTTAACCACGGTGGTGTTGTGTTACCTGTATGAAGATTTCTCTATTGTAAAACTTCACATGGGAAATCTGCTTAGTTTACCCAGCCCCTACGTGACGGACTTTTTAGAATTTCCTAAAGGTTTGTACAGTTTATTCAAATCGCTCTAGAAGCTGTTCTAATTATTCTAGGAATGTGAGGTGGTGTCATTTAACTCTGTTAAGGTAAATGTACCAGTAATAGACACTGTATTAGTAATAGACACCCGGAAATCTAAATTAAAATAATAAGCCTTTGGCACGACTGAGAGGGTCCAAATCCAGGCAGGTGTGCTGCTAGAACACTCTGGTCGGTAACCCCTGAACTACAGATGGCGCGAAGCCATAATGTTTCCGGTGCAATTGATTTGTTAGTGACATTTAGTGAGTTGTCTTCCTCAACGTGGTTTTCTTACCACTTTTCTTAAGGAGTTAAGTTGAGAATTTTGTCAATATTTTTTTCTAAGTAAGGTATTTTAAAAGCTGGTCATCATTTCTAAATCTAAAACTCTCTAGGAATTGATTTATTGTGATACAGCATCCTATAGTTAACCTGCACGTCACATGGAGGAGGTGTCTATTACTAAAACACGTCTCGAGGTTTGTAACCAGTAATAGACACCCCTGTCTAATACTGAGATTTTCATTTTTTTTATATTTCTATTCATATGTTCTTTAAATTGGTTTGTATTTATTAATGAAGTTATTCTGTCTAAGTTTCATTCAATTCTGGCCACAGGAATTAGTATTTGACATGGGTGTCAATTTCTGATGCATTAGTCTGTCTAATACTAATACATGAATAAATATGTGTTACACAAATTTACAATACTCTGGATATTTTATGTAGTTCACTGAATTGTTGATTATAAGTTAACATACATGGCATAGTATCTATTTATTAATGTACAGGTGAGCACAATGGGTCCCAAAGAATTGGAAATATCCTGAGGAAAGTATGCTCAATGCTATTGCTGATGTCCATCGTGGTGTCCTAATAGCCACAGCAGCTAAAAGACATGGAGTGCCACGAATTACCCTAATGTATAAAGTAAAAGGGAAATCACCATTAAGACGGAAGAAAGGCCCGGCATCTACCTTAACTTCTATCTAACTCATTTATTCCAAGTCCCTTCAAAAGAGTATTTTTCTGACCCGAACCTAAAAAAATAAGAAGATGCTTGAAAGAGATAATACCCAGTGAAGTAACATCCGAAGAGTGACAAAAATACCATGAACAGAAAGAATTCAAGAAGCGAGAGTTGGAAGAAAAGAAGAAAGAGAGGGCCTTAACTAGGCTCAAAAAGAAGGAAGAGAAAGAGAAACAAGTGAGGGAAAAAGCTGAAGAAAGGGCAGCCAAAAATATTCAAAAAAGAGGAAAAAGGAATAAGAGTAAGGAAATATCATCATCTGAAGAAGAAAGGGAATGGGTTCCTTCAGGTGACAGCATTGATGATGTGAGTTTAAAATTAAACAGTGAAGAAGGTGTTACTGTAGATGACATTCAGGGTGAAGAATTTGTATAAGAAAATACTTCTCTACATGAAGATGAAGATAATACACAAGAATGTTGTGCAGAAGTGGATAACATTGAAGATGCCTTCTCTAAACATGTTGATTCGTTTAGAAAATTGCAACCTAAAAAATGACGTAAATGTGTAGGGCAGAGTAGGAGATATTTGCATTGTACTGGTGGGTGGGAAAAGGAAAACAATAAAAGTCGTTGCCAAAATAACATATGTGGGAGAAGATAATAATTATGAAGTTGTTACATTCAGTCCTTGTAATAGAATGAGGACTGTTTTTGTGCAAAATAATAAAGGAGCTATCAAAATTGGTTATTCTGATATAAAAAAAATACTTCCAAAGCCGCTGGAATTTGAAGAAAGATATCAGTTTTCAATTCCTCTTGAAATAGATTTATAATTTCACCGAAATGTTCATTTTTGTTATTAAATAATATAATTTCAAAAAAAAATTGAGATTGTTTTTCTGCTGTATTGCTTATTTAATTTTTCATAGTTTTGTACATTGTTAATTAAACACACTATATATTTATTACAAATAAAGTTTATGAAAAGCTTTCATTGTTATGTATCATTTGTCTATTTCCGACTATTTGTGTGTTTATTTACTGGATAAACACATCAGTGTCAATTACTAGTACAGAGATGTGTCTATTACTAAATTTTTGAAAATTTCTGGTGTCAATTACTGATGCAAATTAAGGTATTAGAATTGTTAAAAATGTTAATACAAAACAGCGCAATACTGCCAAATAGTTTTCAGGATTCAAAAAGCAGTAAATTTGCCACCACCTGACACAATTTTCGAAAATTCACAACAAAAACTAATGGTACGGTTTGAAAAAATGCTGAAAAATTCTCTTAAAGTGTCTATTACTGGTACATTTACCTTAGACATGGCATTTAACGTTAGTTTTAGGGTACTGTGTAAGAGTCAAGTCAAAGCTAATTTTGTCTGTTTTCCAAAGGATAATATGTTTCAGTATATTTTGTGTAAATATTTGTTCTTTGAATAGAAGTGTCGTGTGTGTGTATTTAAGGAATTGGATTGGTAGAGGTTGTTGTTTTGAAGAGTTTGCTGTATACTTCAGTATTGTAGGTTCACCCAGTACGTCTGGAGTGTAGGGCACACAGTGAGAGTTTAAGAATTTTGCTTGGTAACCAGAAAGTAATTTATTTTTCTCCAAATACCATAACAATCTCTTGTTTAGCATCCTTTCAAGAATCTTACAAACGCAGGTGGCTAAAACAAATGGTCGGTAACTAGTAGCAAGTCTCTTGTAGTTATCTTTATCAGGTTTAGGGATTGGTATGATGATTGATTGATTCCATGTGTCTGGATATTCACCAGTATCATACGCTCTATTGTACAAAGTCAGCAGTTTCACAATACCTTTATTGGTTAGATTCTTTATCATAGCATAATTAATACCATCATCCCCTGGCGATATCTCTTGTACCTGCGATAAGGACAATTTGAATTCCTGGGTTTAATGTAAGTGGATCATTCAATGGGTTATATAGATTGTCATCATCATTTGTTTCATTAAAAAAGGAAGTTATTTTTATGAATAAGTGAATCATTGGGAATATTAGCTAAACTTGAAAATTTGTTAAAATGATTACCAATTATATTACTGATGGTGATGTGGTCTTTATAAAGAGCCACATGTTCATCTTTGAGGGCGGAAATAGGTGGTTTATATTTCTTATGTAATATTTTATTCACAGTAACCTAAATTTTATTTGCAGGGCGTTGATGGTTTAGAGACGATAAAAAATATATCCAACAAGATTACTTGCTATCACTACTGCCTGTGTGGGTATATACAAAACATACAAACTGTGACCTTTCTATCCAACAAGATTACTTGCTATCACTACTGCCTGTGTGGGTAATATACAAAACATACAAACTGTGACCTTTCTATCCAACAAGATTACTTGCTATCACTACTGCCTGTGTGGGTAATATACAAAACATACAAACTGTGACCTTTCTATCCAACAAGATTACTTGCTATCACTACTGCCTGTGTGGGTAATATACAAAACATACAAACTGTGACCTTTCTATCCAACAAGATTACTTGCTATCACTACTGCCTGTGTGGGTAATATACAAAACATACAAACTGTGACCTTTCTATCCAACAAGATTACTTGCTATCACTACTGCCTGTGTGGGTAATATACAAAACATACAAACTGTGACCTTTCTATCCAACAAGATTACTTGCTATCACTACTGCCTGTGTGGGTATATACAAAACATACAAACTGTGACCTTTCTATCCAACAAGATTACTTGCTATCACTACTGCCTGTGTGGGTATATACAAAACATACAAACTGTGACCTTTCTATCCAACAAGATTACTTGCTATCACTACTGCCTGTGTGGGTAATATACAAAACATACAAACTGTGACCTTTCTATCCAACAAGATTACTTGCTATCACTACTGCCTGTGTGGGTATATACAAAACATACAAACTGTGACCTTTCTATCCAACAAGATTACTTGCTATCACTACTGCCTGTGTGGGTAATATAAAAAACATACAAACTGTGACCTTTCTATCAAATTACGAACGACTTTGATCATTATTTCGCTGTACATAATTTATTTAGCTGCGTTTTCTTTGGTGTACGATCGCTTTTCCTTTGTAATAAATATTCTATCTTTAACAGCCGTTGTCATGTTAAACAACAAAGCGAAAAGTTGAAAATTTCATTTTATCACTTTGCCCGTTCTTTTCCTATGCTCTTCATGTGTAACAGTATTTGATTGATGCCATAAAATGTTTCAATCCAGCATACAATAACAGTGTTATTTCGAAATTCATTCCTCCTAACCTCCTCCTTTCACTAGACCAATTTCAGTCATTAACGAACTTGATCTCTAGTTTTACATGAAACCTTCTGATGCATGATTGAACAAGAACTAGAGCGTAAGCAGAATAGGATATATAAATGCGTGTGCACATAAAGCATTCCATTAAGGTGGACGTAGTATCAATTAGAATATTATACGAAACAAAACGAGAGAAAAGTCCGTCACGCAGGGGCTGCGTAAACTAAGCAGATTTCCCACGTGAAGTTTTACAATAGAGAAATCTGCCTACTGGTAACACAACACCACCATGATTAAATCAAACGGTAATGAGAATTTTTTTCAGTTAGTAAAAATAAATTCCCAACTGAAACGGCTTCAGAATTGTAAGAATAATTTATATTTTAATAACTCAAATTTTAGTAGTCCAAGAACTAAAGAAGAGGAGGTGGCGGATGAACAGAACGTATTTGCATAGATCTGACAAAGTAACGAAGGTAAGGTAAGGTTAGAAACGACCGGCGAGGTTAGAAGAAGCTTCAACCTGAGCCGACCAGTTACAAACACGGCCGACCTAATCCGAACTATAACCGACCATAGACTTCATAAAAATGCAAATATCTCGGTTAATATTCAATATAGAGAATACATGTATATAACAATGTGTGTAGTAAATTTAATTTGCAATAAGATTGGTTTTATACAATATTTCGATCCGATGCATAATAACGGAGATATTTTGAATTTTCGAAAATCTCCCCTCTAAACCCCTCCCACCCTCTATTCCGATTTTAGCCATTAACGAACTTGATCTGTCTTTTTACATAAAACGGTTAAATATCGAGTTTCATAACGATCAAACAAACATTGTGACCGCTAGAGCGTTAATAGACAAATATATATATATATATATATATATATATATATATATATATATATATATATATATATATATATAATTTTGAACGGACCTCATTTTCGTCATCTCCTGGATAGGATCGATGGACATTTAAAGAAAATGTTCGAAAATCGAAAAGAAAAGTAATCTACAAGATGCACAGTTATTTTGGAGTCAAACATTTATTGCACAGTCAAACAATGATTTGGCTCAGGGTTTAATTAGTGTTTAATTACTCGTAGGTTTTAGGAAAAGCCAGACGATAGCTAAGCTACGGCAGAGAGATTAAAGCCTCCATTTTCCTAATTCATGTTGGCAAGCCTCTCGGAAAAAATGAGGCTAATGTGCGGAAAAGTGGAAAATTATAAATAAGGGAGGCAGGAATAATTGAAGTCTGAGGGCTCTGGGAATGGACATGTAAAGCACCTATGTTTAAACACTAAGAATATTAATAAGGTTCTCTTTCAGCCGCTCTTTACAGCTGTGTGAATATCTCAACGGTTAGCGGAAACAGGAAAGATTTGAATTATTAAAACGTCATATCATGGGCTCGCTTCAAACAATCGAGCAAGTAAAACCAGTTTTATTTAGCCCTACAAATCAATTATTTTTAAATCTTTTTACTTCCTTGAAGGAAATAAAGGTAATGATCAGAGATTGGGAGTATAGTGGTTCGAGAGAGTGAAAATAAAAATTATCATATTTCTTTGTAGTTATTAGAGATACAAAAAAATTCATAAAACCATATTTATTTTTTCCCTTGGGGGAAATCAGCTATTGAGGTAGTACTCATTCCGCATTTTTTAATTTCTACAAATGCCCGTCGATGCTATCTATGGCATGAAGAAAATGAGGTCCATTGTAAATTTTAAATAAATATATATATATATATATATATATATATATATATATATATATATATATATATAAAATTGTAACCTCTGTCTGTACATTGATTTTTTTCGCGAAATTTCACCATAAATTTTTGTTTCACATATCATAGACACCATAATTGCATTTTTGATTTTTTTTCTCGAAATTTCACCATAAATTTTTGTTTCACATATCATAGACACCATAACTGCATTTTGTTTCTATCGTGTGTGTTTGTTTGTTACCTTTTCACGCATAAACAGCTAAACCGAATTTTATGAAATTTGGTATGTATATTACTACTAGGCCAACTTAGACTTTAGGTTATATTAATATTCTCTAAGACAAACAAGAGTGGGGGTTATAAGGGAGGCCTGGAATTAAAACTATCGATATTTCGTTTCCTATTGGTTTTTCGGCATATATGCACATAACAAAAGTTATTTATTTTGTTATTTAAAGTAACTTTTTGTATATACACTTTCTTCGTATACCGAAGTGTAAATGAGTTATACGCTAAAAATTATAGCGGGAGTCGACAATTTTATTTGGCACAAAAGAATCAACCGAACTAAATAAAACTCGGTATGTGTATTGACACTAACGCCTTCATTATAACAAGCCATACCAACATTTCTAGGGACGGGCAGGAGTGGGGGTTGTAAGGGAGGCCTGAAATTAAAAATAGAGATATTTGGTTTCCTATTGGTTTTTCCAAAAATATGCACATTGCAAAAGTTGTTTATTTTGTTATTTAGAGTAACTTTTGTTATATTCACTTTTGTTTTACAACGAAGTATAAACGAGATATACCTACACCAAAAACTAAAGCGGGAGCCAACTATTTTATTGGGCACTAACAATTGAACCGAATTTAACAAAACTCGATATGTGAATTAGCATTAATTCATCCATGATTATAAGCTATATTTACCCTCCGTCGGGCGTGTGATCTCTTAGATACACTGTTTCTAGAAAAATATTTGCCACTCTTCCTACCAGAGAGTGATGGAGTAGTGCTTCGAGCTATGTCCTTTATATGACCCCTCCTCAAGGACAGTAGTGTCACTGCGTTTGATGGAGTCGTGTATTTCATCTGTCATTCAGTTTAATCTCCTAGATACCACGCGCCTGATCTCGTAAGTTTTTTTGAAATCTGTATTTCATAAATATATACATCAATTAACTTTCTCTTTATTGAATGGAATTATTTAAACCCATTTTTCTATTATTTTGCTCATACATGAGCTTTCAGAAGAACTTATTCAAGAAAATATTGTATGACGCAGTGACAACAGTAGACGTTTACCGACCGAACTAGGGACGAAACTTGACGAGTACAGAGACTCATTGGACCATACATTGAACTCAAGTACAGAAAAGCATAAAAAAACTCCCTCCACTACAACGAACTAAAGCAAATGATGTGAACCAAGCAAAACTGAAAAGAAATGTAGGTTTACTCATTATTCTTGTGAGATTTGCAAAAGCAAAATTTGTTTACAACATAGTTCCACGCCTTGTCCTAATTGATATGCAGCTCTGCAAAAGAGATAATAATTAAACTGGTATTTTTAAAAGGATTGGTACATTCAAATTTAGATGATTTTTATTAAGTCTTATCTAAAAGTAATTTCGTGCTACTTATTTTTGAATGAAGTTATATTTAGATATTCTGTTTATATTGTTCACAAACTGAAATGAATTATGAATAATTAAGGCAGGTGCCTTTAAACTATTTCTTTTTGTATTTGTATGTTTTAATTATATTTTAAAAATTTTCGTCCACGGTTTTAATAACAATGAATCTATAACCAACTTCGTTATATTATCTACCATGATTTTTTTTGTACTTGTCAATTTTGAAAATTGTTTACTTCTTTCAAACAAATACTTCCTCAGATATGATTTCTAATTACACACTGAACATTTTAGTGCAAAATATATATTAAAAAACTGTATTTCCGTAAAAACGGTTGAGGTTGTATCTCTGAGATACACGCGCCCGAAGGCGGAATATTTTTGACGCGCCCGACCGAGGGTTAAAATTTATAGGTTCAAAAGGGAGTGGGGGTTATAAGGGAGGCCTGAAATGAAAAATTGCGATATTCCGTTTCCCATTGCTTTTTCAACAGATGCACGTAACATACGTTGCTTGTTGGGTTATTTAAAGTAGCTTTTGTTAAATATACTTTTTTCGTATACTGAAGTATAAACGAGATATATGCTAAAACCTATAGCGGAAGTCAACAATTTTATTGGGCGCAAAAAACAACCGAATTAAACAAAACTTGGTATGTGTATTAGCATGAAAATTAGCTATGTTAACATTTCTGTGGATGACACGGAGGGGTGGGGGGGGGGGTTATCCGGGAAGCCCGTTATATCATGCAAATTACAGAAGGTTTTTATTTGTTATTTAGAATAACTTTTGATGTATCCACTTTTGTCATTTAACAAAGTATAAGCGAGGTGTTATACTACTAAAACTATAGTAGGGGTAACCAATTGTATTAGTACTAATTAATGTGTATTTGTTATAGGCGTAATAATGTTGTTTTTCGACTTATATGGTTGTTAGTGGTGTATAATTCATATTACTGAGGTTATAAATCTCAAGCGGAAGGAAAAGTCGCACTAACGGCGTAGTATACACTTTCGTCGTATACCTAAGTATAAATGAGTTATACGCTAAAAATTATAGCGGGAGTCAACAATTTTATTTGACACAAAAGAACCAACCGAACTAAATAAAACTCGGTACGTGTATTAGGCCTAACGCCTTTATTATAACAAGCCATACCAACATTTCTAGGGACGGGCAGGAGGTGGGGTTGTAAGGGAGGTCTGAAATAAAAAAAAGTCCGTCACGCAGGGGCTGCGTAAACTAAGCAGATTCCCCACGTGAAGTTTTACAATAGTGAAATATGCCCAATAACAACTGTAGTACTAAAGGATGTCTAAACCTATTCACGAGGTCCGAACAGTTACAGAAACGGCCGCCTCTCTCGGCGGAAGGTCCCGAACATAGCCGACTCCTGCCGTCCACACACAGAATTCAAATGAAATTTTTCTCGGTTAATATTCAAGATACAGAATAAATGTATAGAACAATATTTATAGTAAATGTAATTTGCAATAAGATTGATTCTATACGATTTTTCGATCCGACGCAAAATAACGGAAATAATTTGAATTTTCAAAAAACCCCCTCCCACTGGTCCGATTTCAGCCATTAACGAACTTCATCTTCCTTTTTATATAAAACGATTAATTTCCGAGTTTGGTAACTATCAAAAAAAATTGCGACCGTTAACATATAAATATATATATATATATATAATTTTGAACGGACCTCATTTTCGTCATCTCTTGGGTAGGATCGATGGACATTTGATGAAATTTTTCGAAACTCGCATCATGAGTACGACCTCAATAGCTGATTTTCCTTAAAGGAAATCTGCTAATAGCGGTATTTCGTTTTCTATTGGGTTTTCTGCAAATATGCACATGGCAAAAGTTGTTTATTTTGTTATTTCAAGTAACTTTTGTTTTATAACAAGGTGTGAACGAGATATACACAAAAAACTAAAGCGGGAGCCAACTATTTTATTGGGCACTAACGATTGAACTTAACAAAACTCGGTATGTGAATTAGCATTAATTCTCCCAATATTATAAGCTATATTAAAATTTTTGGGTTCAGACGGGAGTGGCCTGAAATAAAAATTCGCGATATTTCATCTTCTACTTTTTTTTCGGCAATCGTGCATATCTCCGTTATTACGCGTCGGATCGAAAAATTGTATAAGACCAATCTTATTGCAAATTTAATGTTCTATAAATATTGCTATGTACATTGTTTTACTATCTTGATTATTAACTGAGATATTTGCATTTTTTAGTTTTCGGTCTTCGGTAAATCCTCACTTCTATTCATCTCATATTAACAATATTCTATTGTGTTATGAAGCATTTTATTTAATGCTTAAATACCAAATATTGTTCTCATTGAACTTTTAATTTTTGAGATAAATGCAAAAAAGTGACGCACTAGGTAAATCTGCTTAGTTAAGGAAGCCCCTGCGTGACGGACTTTATTTCTTGGTATCATCATTCAATAGTTGGTCTCTGTAGATAGCGATAATTGATGGAATACTAGAATTGAGGATCCTGGTGTAGCCAAATATTGGAGAAATACATTTTAACAAAGTGCACTTTGATTTGGTTGACCCAGTTATATCAAATAGTGTTTGACGGAAACTGCCGAAAAAATACAAATTAAAGACAAATGGAAGAAAGTGATAGTAATTTATAAATAATAAAACAAAAATAGAAGAGGTACCCATCATTGCGTAAATGCCAAAGAAGTATTTGTGGTGAACACACAGTATACTATGGTTGGCCTGAATGGTTTGCCAATAACGAATCGTCAAGTGAATAGTTTCTTGTTTTTTTCTTTTGCATTATTTTCCTTACAAATGAGTGTCCTTTGATTTTTTTTTGTACTGTGTAGGTTAATATTTGTATATAATTTTTTTATACGTAGGTATATTTTTGTATAATAGTAATAAACTACTAATATATGCTACTTTGCGTATTTATTTCGTAAGTAAAGGTATTACATACTATGTTATTATATATTAAATTAAATAATATGTTATTATACTGTAAATATATTTTTTGCATATTTTTATTTAATATTTCATTTTTCGCTGTCATTGGTGACGAGTGGGAGGGGGGGGGTACTCACTAACACACTACTTTTCTTAACATTTCTAAATGTTATTTTGAGGCAAGATGAGTGATTCTGAGAAGAATAAAATGGAAAATATGCATATGGCAGGTAGGGGTCAAGTATGACAGCTACTGTCAAATTTGCCTTGTCGTTCAAAGGATATCTGATATAAAGATATGGAACAAGTAAGGGCTAAGTATATCAACCTCAAGCCATACATCAGTTAACTGCATTTCTGAGTGATTTAATGGATCTGCCTTCACTTTTACAATAAAATGATCACACAAATGTTTCAAAATGACAATGACAATGATTCTAATAAATTATTGACTAAAGCAAACCTCAATAAGATTTTATCGTAGGAACCTGTGAGGAACACAAACAAATATCCTTTGGAAGTCCACGAAAGGAGCAAAGCCTGATTTCTTTGATAGTCTTACGTACCTGCGAAGTAGCATCATGATTTCGGTGCATCATCTGTCAAATTAAAACAAATATATAAAAAGTTACGAACACTAAACGATATGATATTCTAAAGAAGATCAAAAGCTCTAAGAAAAAAATAATGTATAGTGTCAGAACATTCATCAGAGAACGGATAAGTATGAAACACGAACATAGTCGTCTGAAACCGAATAATTCTAACCTAATTGGCAAAAGTTTGGAACTTGTGAGAGTACTTGATCTTCCCTAGCTGGCAGACTGGAGGATATTCACACCTCATTGCAGGAGATGTCCATGGGACACACGTCCAACTGCACAAACTCACAGAGAGATTACCAAACTTCCGCAGCAAACTCGCCCTTTCAAGCTTGATTGCTAACTATCTGCCACCTCCTCTAGCTCACCATTTCACATACTGCCTCACCTGACAGCTGTGATTAACCTACACACATTTAGATAAAGAATTGTTCATCTAGTCAGCATCATCATACCATTTTTATTAAAATGACCATGCCTCGTCTATGCAGGGGTAGTTGTACGATTATTATGTAGCTTCATTCTAAAGCTCTTAAAATCCACCCTATAAAATTATAGATAATAACTATAGATCACCGCTTAGTAAGCTTCTTCCCAAATGGCACATGCCACTCTTAGCACATACCTATCTTATAGATGGCTCCTTAGTTAGCTTCTTCCCAAATGGCACACATCACTCTTAGCAA